>JAOTRH010483046.1:0-25186 GCA_034768845.1 Heliamphora exappendiculata | reverse complement strand
CATCTTCTGAGACCTCAGAGCTCCCAGGAGAAGAACCAAACAGAGCACCTGGCTCTGTCTCTTCTCCTTCCGGGAGCTTGCCCCATCCTCTTCTTCTGAGAGATGCATGAACGTGCCTTTTCCATCATGGAGGATATATGTCCTGAAATCAATAGCCACTCAAGCTTTGGTTTCCAGGCTTCAATTGCAATTGAAATGACCAATCCAATTGTAATTGATCCAACTATTGAAATCTAAATTTCCATGGCCAATAAAATTCACAGATTCCAACAAAAACTACACTAATAATTCAAAATTATAATATTCTAGGCATTAACAATCAGAATATACTAGTTTTCTCATAAAAATAATCTTTCAACCAAATGAACCCTAAAGGGTTAATCAATAATATTAATTTTTAAATGGATTTTTTTAAAGAAAAATGAGTATTGATGTTAGGACAATGTACTGGAATCTAATTTTTTTTGCTATGCAATATTCAGAAAGTTAAGAATTATTTTTGGGTTGATAAAAATTTCATTTTACATTACAATAATCATGAAAATCTTAATTTAAACAAAAGTTTTCTTACGTGTAGCATAAAGTAGGAGATTTATTTATTTTTAAAATTTATGTTTAAATAGATTACCAATATGAGTTTTGTAAATGATTAAATAAATTTTAAAAAATTGTAAAAAGTTAGAATTTGAATTTTGGAGCTTCAAGAAAGTCACTTTTGAACATAATTTAATTATAAAACTGTATTTTCATTAAATTCACTCTTAATTTAAACCAAAATAACAAAAATGATGTATGTAAATTATATTTTTTATTATGATTAAATTATGTATTTTTTATTCCTTAATTTTGGCTATATTTTTAATGAGAGGGAGAGATATAAGTTAGTTTTAAAATAAAGATAGAGAAAAGTACAATTTGGAAGGAAGAAATAGGGAGAATTCATTAGTAAGAGAGGAGAGAGAAAGGTAAAGAAAAATGAAAATAAGATTTTAGATATTTTATCGAATAAATCTTAGTATTTAAATATGACCACATCAAAATTTTAATACGTTGTGAAATATGATACAGAGTAGGTATAACTCGTGCCTAAAAATACTCTCAGTATAATTTAAATTAATCAAAATTAATTCATCTTTCCAAACACTATTAACAAAAAAATTAATTGACAAAAAAATTAATTATCTTTAAATATAAAATAGCTAATTATTAAATAAATTAAATTTGAAATAAAAAATGATAAAAGAATGAATGATTTTAATAATTAATTTTTTGATTTTCTTCCATCCTTCTATATGCTTAATAAGAAAAAAGCGTACATATTTTTTTGAATATGCATAGAGAGAGAATAAACTTTCTGATTTCTTTTCATCCATTCATATGCTGAATAAAAAAAAATTATTTTTTATTTTCTTTCATATGTCCCAAAATTGGCATAGAAAAAGAAAAAAAAAATTAGTTTTTTTATTTCAATCCGTTGATAATTCTTTTGACACAATTTCAGCTATTGAATAAAAAATTTGACGTGCCATATAAAATCGCTATGTTTTGTAATATAAATGTGGAAAATGTTTAGGAGAAATCAAATTAAGTTTACAATATTTTGCACAAAACAGAGTCATCTAAAATGCAAAGTGTTAATTCTTATTTTTATTCCCTAAATTATTTTGAATTATTTTATTTTGTCCATCAACTATTAATTTTATTTATTTTGTTCCTTAACTATCTAATTTACTGTTACTCAGCCAAATCAAAAACCATCATTTACTTAGTTGACATAAAACAATCTTGTAGTCATTCTCATAAATATTAAATCCAAATAAACCAAAACTGAAAAATTGAATGTCTGCCTAGATGTAATTATTTATTTTATTCCATGTGCTAATTTTTTTTTTTTCATGTTTTTAGTTTTTGTCATTCATTGGTATTACTTTTATAGTTGTTAATACATTATAATGATTACTGGATAATGACTTTTTGTTACTTTTAATATCTGTTCTATGATCTACAAATTTATTATTGTTGATGCTATTATTTTTTTATGGGTACAATAAATTGCTATTTAGGAGGTTCTTATTTTGTTTAGTTTTAAAATTAAGTTGTTTTAGGTTTAATTGATTAGATTCTGAAAAACTATTTATACAATTTAGATTTAGTTTAAGACTAGTCAATATATATTTCGTTGAGAATTTAAAGTTTTTAGAGAGTTTGATTGTTACTTGGGTACATAATAATTAATGATTCAATATTGTTTAATAATTAGTTGCTTCAATTATGAAAAACTTAAATTGATTAAACTGCACTAAGCTGAACTAATTTTATTATGATAGTTTGATTCGATTTAATAGTAATTTCGATCTATTTTAATATACAAAAAAATTAAATCAAAAGTATAAATTTTGTACTTTTTTCTTTTATAAAATAAATGACAAGACCAAACAATTTACATCCCACTGCCAAAACCAATAGTAGGTACAATCTTCATTTTCATGCCTTAGCAGATGCTTCATTAATTGCTTTCTTTCATTCCACATTTTTGAATATATATATAACTCCTTTTTAAATTTGAAGTGTAACCCACTTTTTGGACCATTAAACTCTTATCATTTGTAAGTATTTTTTAAAAGCTAATTTCGTTTCAAATAAATACTTAACAATTTGAATGAATTGAGTGATTTTAAGAGGACAAAGACTCACATCTCTAATCTCTAATCTCTAATCTCTAATCAAGTGTACCAATTACTAAATATAAGAGAAATTAAGAGAAATAAATTAATAAGTTAATAAATTATTAGTCTTATTTAAAATATTTGTATAAAGATTGGTCCATTGATAAGATTTTAAAAAATAAGGTTTTACTTTTTGAAATCTTGATTATAACTGATTTATGTTTATTTAAATAGTTTCACGAGTTAATTATAATTTTAATTAGAAACTTTAAAATTTTATAACTTTTAATATATAGATATGTTTTTTATTAAAAGAAATTTATATTGAACATAAAACTATTGAAAATTTATTATTTTGTAATTTTTACTATGTAAATAGTAATGCCGTTCAAAATTTACGAAATTTATAAGTTTTAAAATCAAAAAAATTTTAAAAAGCGCAAGTGTTTGGTAATTTTTTTTCATTTTTAAAATTATCATAAAAAATAAATTATTTTTCTATAAAAATCACAACTTAACGGCTATTTTTTAAAAAAATTTCTCAACATGTTGAAAATGATAAGTCTCAAAGCTTTGAAATTATAACATTAATTTTATTTAGTATGAATTTTAGTATATGGCTGAGTTTTTTTTCATTTATTGAGTTTTACTTTTCATCTTTAATATTAGTCAGGTCAATTTAATATTTGTTACAATAGAAAAAATCTTGTCTATAATACTATTTTTGTCAATTATTGTACTTTACTCTTCATCTTTAATATTAGTCATGTCAATTTGATATTTGCTACAATATAGAAAACTTTATCTACCATACAGTTTTTGCCATTTATTGAGCTTTATTCTTCATCTTTAATATTAGTCAAGTCAATTTAATATTTGCGATAATTGAAAAAAATTTGTGTACAATATAGTTTTTCTCATTTATTATGCTTTACTCTTCATCTATAATATCAGTCAGATCAATTTGATATTTATTACAATAGAGAAAATTTTGTCACCCATACAGTTTTTGTCATTTATTGAACTTTACCCTTCATTTTTAATATTAGTTAGATTAATTTAATGTTTGCTACAATAGAGAATATTTTGTCTACAACACAGTTTTTGTCATTTATTGAGCATTATTCCTCTTCTTTAATATTAGTTAACTCAATTTGATATTTGGTATAATAGAGAAAACTTTGTCTATAGTACTGCTTTTTGTCATTTATTGAGTTTACTCTTCAACTTTAAAATTAGTCAGGTCAATTTGATGTTTGTTACAATAGAGAAAATTTTGTCTACCGTGCAGTTTTTTGTCTTTTATCGGGTTTTACTCTTGATCTTTAATATTAGTTAGGTCAATTTGATGTTTCCTATAATAGTGAAAACTTTGTTTACAATACAGTTTTTGTCATTTATTGACCTTTACACTTCATCTTTAATATTAATCGGGTCAATTTGTTATTTGCTACAATAGAGAAACTTTTGTCTACCATACAGTTTTTATCATTTATTGAGCTTTACTCTTCATCTTTAATATAAGTCAAGTCAATTTGATATTTACTACAATAAAGAAAACTTAGTTTACAATACAGTTTTTGTCATTTATTGAGCTTTACTTTCCATCTTTAATATTAGTCAGGTCAATTTAATGTTTGTTACAATAAACAAAACTTTGTCTACCATACAATTTTTGTCATTTATTGAGTTTTACACTTCATCTTTAACATTAGACAGGTCAATTTGATATTTGTTACAATAGAAAAAACTTTGTCTACCATACAGTTTTGTCATTTATTGATGTTCACTCTTCATCTTTAATATTAGTCAGGTTAATTTGATGTTTGTTATAATAGAAAAAACTTTGTCTCTCATGCAGTTTTTGTCATTTATTAACTTTACTTTTCATCTTTAATATTAGTCAGGTAATTTGATATTCGTTATAATACGGAAAATTTTATCTACCATACAGCTTTTGTCATTTATTGAACTTTACCCTTCATCTTTAATATTAGTTAGGTCAATTTAAAATTTGCTACTATAGAGAAAATATTGTTTACAATACAATTTTTGTCATTTATTGAGCTTTACTCTTCATTTTTAATATTAGTCAGGTCAATTTGATATTTACTACAATAAAGAAAACTTTGTTTATAATACAGTTTTTGTCGTTTATTGAATTTTACTCTTCATCTTTAATATTAGTTTGGTAAAGTTAATGTTTGCTATAATAGAGAAAAAACTTTGTCTGCTATATAATTTTTTATATTTATTGAACTTTAATCTTCATGTTTAATATTAATCAGGTCAATTTAATATTTACTACAATAGAGAAAACTTTGTTTACCATACAATTTTTGTCATTTATTGAGCTTTACTGTTCATCTTTAATATTAGCCAGGTCAATTTGATATTTGCAACGATAAAGAAAATTTTGTCTACAATACAGTTTTTGTCATTTATTGAGTTTTACTTTTCATTTTTAATATTTGTCCAGTCAATTTGATATTTGTCATTTATTGAGTTTTACTCTTCATCTTTAATATTAATCAGGTCAATTTGATATTTGCTACAATAGTGAAAATTTATCTATTTTACAGTTTTTGTTATTTATTGAGTTTTACTCTTCATCTTTAATATTAGTCCGGTCAATTTAATATTTACTACAATAGAGAAAATTTTGTCTACAATACAGTTTTTGTCATTTATTGAGTTTTACTCTTCATCTTTAATACAGGTCAATTTGATGTTTGCTACAATTGAGAAAACTTTTTCTATTATACAGTTTTTGGCAATTATTAAGCTTTACTATTCATCTTTAATATTAGTCAAGTCAAATTGATGTTTGCTATAATAAAGAAAAATTTGTCTGCCATATAGTTTTTGCTATTTATTGAGTTTTACTTTTCATCTTTAATATTAGTCAGGTCAATTAAATGTTTGCTACAATAGAAAATTTTTTGTCTACCATACAATTTCTGTCATTTATTAAGCTTTACTGTCATCTTGAATATTAGTCAAGTCAATTTAATGTTTGTTACAATAGAAACAACTTTATCTACCACACAATTTTCGTCATTTATTGAGCTTTACTTATCATCTTTAATATTAGTCAAGTCAATTTAATATTTGTTACAACAAAGAAACATTTGTCCACCATATAGTGTTTTCCATTTATTAAGTTTTACTCTTCATCTTTAATATTAGTCAGGTCAATTTGATATTTGCTACAATAAAGAAAACTTTGTTTACAATTCAATTTTTGTCATTTCTTTTGTTTACTATTCATCTTTAATATTAGTCAGGTCAATTTAATATTTGCTACAATAGAGAAAACTTGTTTACAATTCAATTTTTGTCATTTATTGTGCTTTACTCTTCATCTTTAATATTAGTCAAATCAATTTGATGTTTGTTATAATAGAGAAAACTTTGTCTACCATATAGTTTTTGTCATATATTGAGTTTTACTCTTGATCTTTAATATTGGTCAAGTCAATTTAATGTTTGCTACAATAGAGAAAATTTTCTCAGTTTTTGTCATTTATTGAGATTTACTCTTCATATTTAATATTGTCATGTCAATTTGATATTTGCTACAATAGAGAAAACTTTGTCTACAATACATTTTTTGTCATTTGTTGAGTTTTACTTTTCATCTTTATTATTAGTCAGGTCTATTTGATGTTTGCTACAATAGAGAAAAATTTGTCTACAATACAATTTTTGTCGTTTATCGAGCATACTCTTGATCTTCAATATTAGTCAGGTCAATTTGATATTTGCTATAACAGAGAAAACTTTATCTACCATATTATTTTTGTCATTTATTAAATTTTACTCTTCATCTTTAATAGTAATCAGGTCAATTTAATGTTTGCTACAATAGACAAAACTTTGTCTACCATACAGTCTTTTTCATTTTTGAGTTTTACTCTTCATCTTTAATATTAGACAGGTCAATTTGATATTTTTTACAATAGAATAAACTTTGTTTACCTTACAGTTTTGTCATTTATTGATGCTAACTCTTCATCTTTAATATTAGTCCAGTCAATTTGACGTTTGTTACAATAGAAAAACTTTGTCTACCATGCAGTTTTTGTCATTTATTGAAATTTACTCTTCATCTTGAATATTAGTCAGGTAAATTTGATATTTGCTACAATAGAGAAAATTTTGTTTACCATACTGTTTTTTTCATTTATTAAACTTTACTCTTCATATTTAATATTAGTCAGGTCAATTTGATATTTGTTACAATAGAGAAAACTTTGTCAACAATACAATTTTTGTCATTTATTGAACTTTACTCTTCATGTTTAATATTAGTCCAGCAAATTTAATATTTACTACAATAAAGAAAACTTCGTTTACATTACAGTTTTTGTTATTTATTGAGTTTTACTCTTCATCTTTAATATTATTCCAGTAAATTTAATGTTTGCTATAATAGAGAAAAAACTTTGTCTACCATATAGTTTTTGTTATTTATTGAGCTTTAATCTTAATCTTTAATATTAGTCAGGTCAATTTAATATTTGCTATAATAGAGAAAACATTGTCTACCATACAGTTTTTGTCATTTATTGAACTTTACTCTTCATCTTTAATATTAACCAGGTTAACTTGATATTTGCTACGATAGAGAAAATTTTGTCTGCAATACAATTTTTGTCATTTATTGAGTTTTACTTTTCATTTTTAATATTTGTCTAGTCAATTTGATGTTTGTCATTTATTGTGCTTTACTCTTCATCTTTAATATTAATCAGCTCAATTTGATATTTGCTACAATAGTGAAAATTTTATCTACTATATAGTTTTTGTCATTTATTGAGTTTTACTCTTCATCTTTAATATTAGTCCGGCCAATTTGATATTTACTACAATAGAA
Organism: Heliamphora exappendiculata; assembly: GCA_034768845.1. NCBI lineage: Eukaryota > Viridiplantae > Streptophyta > Magnoliopsida > Ericales > Sarraceniaceae > Heliamphora > Heliamphora exappendiculata. The sequence continues at coordinate 17,641 of JAOTRH010483046.1, read as the reverse complement.
ATAACTTTGTCTACAATACAATTTTTGTAATTTATTGGGCTTTACTATTAATCTTTAATACAGGTCAATTTGATGTTTGCTACAATTGAGAAAACTTTGTCTATTATATAGTTTATGTCATTTATTGAGCTTTACTATTCATCTTTAATATTAATTAGGTCAATCTGATGTTTGCTGTAATAGAGAAAATTTTGTCTGCTATATAATTTTTGTCATTTATTGAGCTTTACTTTTCATCTTTAATATTAGTCAGGTCAATTTAATATTGTTGGAATTTTTTGAATTCAATTGGCCATTCAATATCAGAATTTATTTGCAATTGAATTTGCCAATTCAATTGGCAAATGAATTCTGAGAATCAATACCATTGAATAGTTATTTATTCTTCTGTAACCCCCTCCATGATAGAAAGTTTATATAAGCTGTCATCCTATTCAGTTTTCTAATACAGAGAAAGAGAGAAATACAGTAGCAAGGTAAGAACCAAAGAAGAGATACAGACACATTCCAAAGCTGTGGGAGTAAGAGAGAGAAAGGCAGATGGAGTACGTTCATAGCCGATCCTTGGTGGTGTTCTAACGATCGTCTCAGCCGTTTTATCCTAGGAGAGTGACGCCGGTGGAAAACCTACAAGACCCTCGGTAGGCGGTGAATCATTCTTAAGAAAACTGCGTTTGCATGACTCGGTTTGCATATTCTGTTCAAATTATTTTCTGCAATTTTGTTTCATGTAATTTCAGTTTATTGTAATTGTTGAAAATCAATAAAGATGTATTTTCTAGATCACCAAGCATGTATATTTTATTGTGGCGTTGGATTTCTCTCAGCAATCTTAAGAATGAGATTGTTCTCCAACAAATATTTGCTACTATAGAAAAAGCTTTGTCTACCATACAATTTCTGTCATTTATTAAGCTTTACTGTCATCTTTAATATTAGTCAAGTCAATTTAATGTTTGCTACAATAGAAAAAACTTTATCCGCCATACAATTTTCGTCATTTATTGAGCTTTACTTTTCATCTTTAATATTAGTCAAGTCAATTTAATGTTTATTATAATAAAGAAACCTTTGTCTACCATGTTTGTCATTTATTAAGTTTTACTCTTCATCTTTAATATTAGTCAAGTCAATTTGACATTTGGTATAATAGAGAAAACTTTGTTTACAATTCAGTTTTTGTCATTTATTGTGTTTTACTCTTTATCTTTAATATTCTTTATATTTAATATTAGTCAGGTCAATTTAATATTTGCTATAATAGAGAAAATTTTGTTTACAATTTTGTCATTTATTGTGTTTTACTCTTTATCTTTAATATTCTTTATATTTAATATTAGTCAGGTCAATTTAATATTTGCTATAATAGAGAAAATTTTGTTTACAATTCAGTTTTTGTCATTTATTGTGCTTTACTCTTCATCTTTAATTTTAGTCAGGTCAATTTGATGTTTGCTACCATAGAAAAAACTGTCTACCATATAATTTATGTTATTTATTGAGTTTTACTCTTCATCTTTAATATTAGTCAGGTCAATTTGATGTTTTCTACAATAGAGAAAACTTTATTTAGCATATAATTTTTGTCATTTATTGAACTTTACTCTCCATCTTTAATATTAGTCTGGTCAATATGATAATTTTTACAATAGTAAAAACTTCGTCTACCATACCAAAAGGCTTTATCCACGATTCCTCAACATTTGGCGTTGATGCTTGAATACTTGGAATGAATTTCTTGGCATATATGGAACAATAAGAATGAAATCAATCATTGAGAAAGCCAAGTGCTAGGAATGGATGCTACAAATGTTTGTTTATGATATGGAGCAATTAACAATTTAGCATTTGCTCCTAGGCACTGTTTGGTTTAGCTATTCTTCTGTTTTTTTTTTGTGTGATTTACTTTGTATTTTTTTTAAAAAATTTTTTTATTTTAATCTAAATTTTGTATTTTTTTAATTTATCGTGATGAAACGAATATAAAATTATAGGACTTACAATACTATTACTTTGCTTCATTCGATATGTAGAACCCCCCATACTAATTGGTTTTATTCGTATGGTTAACTCGAGGGGTCGAACCTATTGCAGTGTGTGAAAGGTGTTTCCATAAATTTTCTTTTTTTTTTCGGTATATCGCTCCCCGAGTTATTTTAGTTAAAGTTTAAAAAAATCACTAAAAACCAAAAAAAAAGTATTAAAAGTGACTTTTTAAAGGAAGAGCTTTTTGCGTCTCATATGAGATTTTTTTTTTGTTAGTTTCTCATAACTAGTAAAATATAAAAAGTGTCATCTTTGAATTAATGTAATAAAATTTCACTAAAGACATAAAAATAAAAATAAAAAAATAAAAAAACTTAAAGAAAACTATGTGAAACAGTGCCTTAGTCCCCCTTTTGATTATATTTTATTATTTTAGAATCATCCCATTCTACACATTTATAATTTTAGCGTTAGTTCACTAGTTTAGCAAGTCAAAAATTTAGAAATTAGGAAAATTTAAAGATTTAGACATTGGGCCATTCAGAATATTAAAAATATCTAAAATAATAAATTAAAGAGAGTCTTTCTCAAAGATTTAGTTCACTAGTTTTGGTCCCATTTGGTTGCGTTTTGTAAAATTGTTACTTGAAAACTGTTTTGTAAAAATAAATTTAAGAAATAATTTAATAATATTTTTTTAAAAAAAATTACGTTTGGGCACTATTTTTTTTAAAAATAACTCATATCCATAACTGGCAAAATCGAGCCAACGATTGAGGGAATCACAGGACGCCGATGTCGCCGCCGCCGATGATGAGGGTGATCGAGCCTACGGAAGATCTAGCCAACAAACAATGGCAACGGCCACAGGACGACGACAACGGCCACAGGATGCGACGACAATGAGCGATTCAGGACGACGCCGACGACGATGGGTTTTCACTGCGACCTTAGTCTCGTCGTCGTTGTCAAAAGCGATTATGCGAAGGGTGACTGTTTCAGCGACTGTTGAGACGGCGAAGAAAGCTCGCGACGGCAACGACGACTGTTTTGACAAAAAAAGCTCACGACGACAACGACAATGACGACTTTGAACGGCGAAAAAAGGTCGCGACGACAACGACGACGACGACACCTTCGACGGCGAAGAAAGCTCAGGACGATGCCGGTGACTTCGACAGCGAAGAAAGTTCGTGACGGCGACGACGAATTCGAACGGCGACTTCGAACTGTGAAGAAACTTTGTGTTTTCATAAGAAACAAAAAAGAATCAAAAAATGTGAAAACATGTTTTTCATGTTTTCAAAAAACACACAATTTTTAACTCAACTTTTTTCTTTTTTTTTTGAATTTTTTTGCCAAAATTGCTACTAAACGAATTTTTCAAAATTCTGTATTCATAATTCTCTGAAACTGTTTCCGAAAAACCATTCTAAACAATTTTTTGTTTGACTTTTTTTTTTTAGTTTTAAATTCTTTTAAAAAGACAAAATTAATTTTTTGACTTTTAAACTAAAATATAAAAACAAAAAAAAATATCTACTATCAAGGCCATAGTACTTAAACGCCAAAAATATAGGCACGCATATATATATATAAGTTATTTTCATATATATTATGTTTAAATATGTATAGTTATCGACAGCTTCTTAAATATAAAAAATTTAATTATGTTTTTGACATATCCCTACAAGTTGCAGAATAAGTTTCAAAATTTTCAACTACAAAACCAAAAAATAAATAAAAATCAACCAATCAACGCCATAGTACTCCTCGTATATTTTGAGCAGTGCTACTCTTATCGAAAAAACTGTCAAAATTTTTAATCGAAACTTTCATGTCTCCTTCCCCGCCAAAGGTGCAAATTCAAAGCACCACACTTTATAATTCTATTGCATTGTCTTGAATAAATGGTCTAGATCTTCTTGCTCAAATTCTTCGTAGTAATCCACGTCACTCAAATACTTAAAATCAAATCGAAAAAACTCAAAATCGGAGCAAAATCAATTGAATTTGGTAAGAAGGCACGCAATGAGGGTAAATACTAGTGCAACAATCTAGACAACACACATTTTTCTCGTTCTTTTTTGCCGTTTCGTAAATTGGGCACCCAACAAAGAACTTCTTTGTGTAAAGAACTTCAAACCAAGCTGGATTCTGAATTACTCCCTAGTCTAATCCCATGAAATCCATGAATTAATTATATAAACATGAATAGATTTGAGGGAGAAGAAGAAATAGAATAGTGAAGCACTAAGAATTGAGAGAGAGAGAGAGAGTCACCAGGATCATATAAACTCTGCATTGTTCTTGCTTGAGTTTAGTATAAGATATGAAGGCTATCAATTCAAATTAGTGAAAATATTTTTACTATTTTTAACACTAAGAATGTTCTTAATATTTTTTATTTTGATCACAAAAACACTGCACTATTCTTGTTTGTGTAGTAAACTAACTAGTAGAAGATACGAAGGCTATCAATTCAAACCAGTGAGAATGTTATTACTGTTTTTGACACTAAGAATATTTTAGTATTTTTTACTAATAATAGCATTTTTTTCTCCCACTACTTTCTTAATTACAAAAGACTTCTTACTTATTATTGTATGATATATATATATATATACACCAATGAGAATGCTCTAACTGTTTTTTATACTGAGAATGTTCTCAGTATTTTTTACTTCGAATGTAATTAATTTATTAGTTTGATTTTTTTATATATTTTATGATCGAAACTATTTATTATGTAATATTTATTAAGTAGATCATTTTTATAAAAAATTAAATTAATCGGATATTAATAGTTTTGTGAGTAGATCACATTTGTTAAAATAAAATGAATGATAATATAATTTTATAAAAAACAGTGACAACAAATATAATCACATCATGTAGTTAAAAAATTCAATTTAATAAATTTTTTATGTTAATAATAAAATTAATAAATACTATAAAATAAAAAATTTTATTATAAAAATACAAAATATATAAAAAAAATTAGCCATAATCCAAGCATAAAAATATTTAAACTAGAAAGACAGGGTGCATTATTTTTTTTTAGCCAAATAATTTCGGTAAATTATTTAGAATGGAATAGTATTTCCTATGCATTTTTGTGTTCATTGAATTCAAATCCTTAATAACCAGCATCTCTCTCTCTCTCTCTCTCTCTCTCTCTTGCCGCCATGGATGAAGAACAAGCTTCTACTACCAAAACTGCGCCATTAAAAAACAGTGAAAAGATGGAAGATAACGAAGAGAACGTCAGAGAACACAGCTGTGGATGTTTCTGGCAACTTTGCTTTTCACGACGGCGAAAAAATTCCGACGACCCAGAGTGGGTTCTGCTGAAGCAGAAAAAAAAGGGGAGATCAAGGACGGTTGGTTGAAGAAGAAAGCGAAGAAGATGTGAAGAAAATGAGAAGACTCCCATCTGTCTCTTCTCAAGATCAACTTGTCGATCTTTTCACAAAATTTCATCCTCCTCCTCGTCTCCGTGTTCTAATTTTTAAATTTCAACTAACTTCGTCATCTAGCGTTTGAGGGAGAATGCTAGAATATTAAATTGTATATTTTCTGTGTATTAAAACTGTATAATATATGGTATATTTATAGGCGAATAGAAATAAATAAGAAAAAAAATACAATAAATAGAGAATAAAATCAAATCAGAATAAAATTAATATAATATTCCAACATTTCCCCTCAAACGCGAGATGACGAAGTCAGTTGAAGTTTGGAAATTAGAGCATGGAGGCGACCAGGAAGATGAGATTTTGTGAAAAGGTCGACAAGTTGTTCTTTAGAAGAGACAGATCGGAGATGTAGGGTGCCCTGCTAAAGATGATGTCGGATGAAGTGACAATCAATTTTTTATTTTATTTTGAAGAGGAGCGAGTCACGCGACGGCAGCAGCGGCGACGCGAGTCACAGACGACGGCGGCGACGGCCTGAGGCGACGGGAGCAAGTTGACGACGGCAGCGTGTCCCGCAACGGTGTCAGTGACGGCTTGAGGCGACGGGAGCAAGCTGACGACAGCGGCGTGTCCCGCGATGGTGTCGGCGACGGCCTGAGGCGACCTGACGTGAGAGGGCAGGGGCAACAACCTGGTGCGGCGGTGGCTACTTCGGCGGCGACTGTGACGACTTCAGCGATTAGTGGAGACGCCGACTGTGGCGCGAGGGAAGGACCACCGTCGATGGCCGCGACACCCTGTGTCGTCGCGGTGATGTGGCCGGTGGTGCTGTGACGGCGCGGCTCTGGAACCTCAGATCTGGTCGACGAGGGAGACGACAGATCAGGGGCTGAGGCTGTGGCGCGATGGAAGGACCACCGTTGATGGTCGCGACACCCTGTGTCGTCGCGGTGATGTGGCCGGTGGTGCCGTAATGGCGCGGCTCTTATACCATGAAGAAAATGAAAAGATTGTATATTTTCTGTGTATTAAAACTGTACAATATATGGCCTATTTATAGGCGAATAAGAATAAGTAAGAAAGAAAATACAATCAATAGAGAATAAAATCAAATCAGAATAAAATCAATATAATATTCTAACAAGATGAAGGAAATCTCGGAGGTTTTGGCCTACCCAAAGTTGAAGAACTTCATCGGATGATTCGACATTAACGGAATGATCAACAAGAACAAGAGGATGTTGCAGTTTTATTACGACTCGCGGAGCTACGCTCTCAATTTTAACGACGTCGACGGTGGAGAATTCGGTGGTTATAGGCTATGTGCCGATTTTGCCGCCCGATTTGTGGCTCTGCGACCACCGTGACGGCGGCGCTTAGGTTGTAATGTAACGCAGTGCAATTAAGACAGCGTGCTTTTTTTTCCCTTTCCTATTCTTGTATTTAGAAGTTTTTCCCTTCCTAAAAATATAATATATTTTAAGGGTAAAAATATAAAATAAAATTTCCATAATCTCCACAACGGTTTATTTTTATAAATAAAATAACTTTTTATAAATAAAAAATTATTCAAATTAATTTTTTATTAAAGGTAATCAAAATAACAATTTTTATTTTTATTTTTTAGATAAAAAATAATAATTTTAATTTTTAGTTTTCAAATAGAAAAAAAATATTTTCTCCAAAAAAAATAGTAATTAATTTTTGTAAAAAATATATATTTTAAGTTATCACATAATAAAAAAATTTAAATTAAAAAAAATTAATTCAATAATTTTCTATCAAATGTAACCAAAATAATATTTCTTGAATAAAACAAATTTATTTTTTAGCAAGAAGAAAAAATTTATAAGAACTCTGTTTTATTTTTTGAAAAAAATATTTCAAATATAAACGGTAAACTGTAAAGCGTTTTAAAATTGTATTTTTTGAAAAGAAAGATGATATTTTTTGAAGAAAGAAAAATGAGAAGAGATATGATATTTTTCTAAACCAACTGTATTAAATGAGAAGAGTGATTATATTTTTTTAAAATAGTACTTATTGTTGTTGGATATGAGCTTGGATAATTTAAACCATTAGATAAAAAATATGACGTATCATATAAGACCTTCCTATTTTTTAATATAGATAATGGTGCCATTTTTTTAATTAATTTTTTTGTGTAATAAGATGCCAATAAACTTTTATGTTGCCATTAATGGAGATCAAAATAAGACAAAAGTTTTCTATAATTTATATTTATTTTAATTTATAATTTTACTATAAAATGATCAATTAATATATATTTCTTATAGCAAGTTAAAAAGAACAAATATAGTGGTCTATCTGTCGCATCCAATCAAGTCAGTTACAGTGCTCTTCATATATTATACAAGCTCCACTGAAGTTATGTATTTCTCGTAGAGATAATTTTTGTGTAACAAAAAGTAAACTATGCAAGAAGAGACAAATTAGTTTTGAATTCAAATATTAGTAGTTATTAACATATATGAGTATCAAGAATTATTAATATTTATTTTTTTTTACATAATATATTTTTTGTACTGAATTATAAGCAATAATATGATTGAAAATATTTATATTTTTAAACTTATATGAGCAATCTATTTTTTTTTGCTTATAAGATTTTGTTAAATTTTAAATATGATATTATTCTACTATACATGTTTTTCAAAACATGTGAATATGGATGGAGTGATTTATATATATATTTGAATTTTGGTGACAAAAATTTTTAAAAAAAAGTTATGATGCCAATTTTAATATTTTTTAAAAAATATATTATTTGATTGGCATGTGTAAGAAATTTAATGAAAATATAGTTGAAAATTAGTGTAAGAGAGACATTGTTACAATTGTATAAAATACAATGTACTCTAATTGATTTTTAATAGACTAATTACACTTTTGAATATTATAGGGGTAAAATGTCAAAAATCTCTTAAAATATATTACATTTTTAGTATATGTAGAAAAATTTAATAAAAATATTAACGGAAGTTAAATCAATGAGTTATTGCTACACTTAAATTAATTTATAGAGTAATTTATTTAAATTAATCTTTTAAAAAATTAATTGCACCTTTAAATAAAGTGGGTTACAATCATTCATTTAGACGATACTAAGTTTTGATATGAACAAAATTAAATTGAATATAAGTGCTGATTCTTAAAGTCGACTTTTTAAGTTTTTTATTTTTTTGGTTTAAAGTTTAAAAAGTTAAAAAATTTTGCTTTTTAATTCTCAACTTTTATTTTATTGGCTTTTTAATTTTTTGGTTTTTATGATAATAATTTTTAATTTTATTTTTTAACTTTTTTGTTTAGCAAAATCTTATTTAGGTTGAAGGATAATCTTATAATTTTACATGTAGCTTATTTGGATTTTTTGGCGACTTAAAAGTCACGAATTTTTCAATCAAACAAATTTTTAACTTTTTAATTTAAAATAATTTAAAATTAAAAAATTAACTTAAAGTTAAATTAGCATACGAACACTAACACTACATTATCTAATTTGGCAATCTTATACCATGAGTGATTAAAAAGATATTATGTTCCGGGTGATTTAATTGACCATATTCATCCAATTTTGTTAGAGTAATAAATGAAACAATAGATAAAAAATCGAATTTCCAAAATAATAGTACTCATACAATTAATACCCATCGTATCAAACTGATGAAATCGAATTTTTTCAATATCATGTAATTGATTGTATAAATCACATTGGCATGAATAATAATATAAAAAACTATTCCAAACTAAGACAATATATATATATATGTGTGAGCCCATATATATTATATTGTCTCCGTTTGGCAATTTGGATTTAAGAGATTTTTTAATTTTAAATTATTTTAAGATAAAAATTAAAAAACTTGTTTAGTTGAAAAATTAGTAACTTTTAAATCACTGAAAAAGTTAAATAAGTCAGATTAAAAATTTAAATCTGTTCTTATATGTAAAAAAAGACAAAAGTTAAAAAAGCTAAAAGAATAAAATTGAAAATTATTATAAAAACAATCAAAACGTCTAAAAGCAAATAGGTTAAAAACTGACGCAATGAAAAAATAAAATTTTTTAACTTTTTAAGTTTAAGCTAAAGCTCAAAAGCTTAGCTTTAAACCGACTTAAAATCGGATAGCCAACCGAAGGGATATGTAATTAAAATCTCCACTTATTCAATCCCCAAACATACCCAAAGTGTTTTGTGATATATTATTAAACTTGTGGATATTGAAAGTGTGTTTATTTTATTAAAGTTGAAAAAGTTTATTAAGAAGAATAAAAGCCACTTAAAGGCTTTGTAGTTTTTTTTTTTGTATCATTTATTTTTGAACAAATATTTTACTTTTTTAGTTTGAAAATTGCTAACTATCGTCCAATGGGCAGTAAATAATGAGTATATAATGTATAAATATCTATGTAAAGTATATTGATATCTGTAAAAGTGATAGGTTCCTATTTTAAAAATGTATTAACATTAAAAAAGATTTCTTTTTATTATCTTATTAATCACCGTCCATTAAAGAATATTTAGCACGGCCTTTTACTTTTTATGATGAGATTAATTTAAAATATATTACCATTACAGTTAAGTTGACAAAAAGTTAAGTAAAAATGATTAAAAAATACTTATAAAAAAAGTTTTCTTAAACAAAAATAAAAATAATAATACTAGCCAAATAATAGTTAATGATATTATGAAATTACTCAATAATTATCCGTCACATAAGCCTATTGATTTTGAATTTAGGCCTTATTCGGTAATTTGACTTTAATTTAGTTATTTTTAAGAAATAATTGGCATTGTGATCTTGATAGTTGATTCATTTTTTCTTGGGCTTGGCTTCTTAATTTATTAGTTTTCCTAACTTCTCAGGTTGTGAGAGATCATTTTAGGATATATATATATATATATATTGATAATTTGCTCAACCATCTTCTTATTAGTTTCTTGGGATTTATTTTGAATATTGTTGTATATATGCAGTTTTTTTAGTGAGTGTTCTTTTGGTAAACCAATTTAAAGTCAGATTTTTTTATCGGAGTTAGAATGGTTCTTTCAGTCAATTGAACTTAGAATAACTTAGTTTAATCAACCTTAATAATGAATAATAAATCAATATCACGAATATTATCATGCATACCATATTTTGGTACTCAGTGATTTGCTTAACATGTTATTTTGTAAAATATTTGATATATTTTTGATTTTTACTGAGCATCGTAGCTCATGACGTTATGATAAGTGGGTCTAGGCTGCTACTTAGAAGATGCAAAACCCTGGCTCACGTGAGACAAACTTGCATTTCGATTGCCTATACTTATTTTTGTACCTTAACAGCTAGAATCCTGTTTTGTTTCTTTTTAGCTTCCATCCTTTTTTGGTGGAATGTAATATTAAAACTTTGTAGTACTTGATGTGGATATATGGTTCATTTCAGTGTTTTGTTTTTTTTTTTTGTTTTTTCATCTATTGTATTTTGTCATTCTGAATGTTATCAGAAATTCGGGGCACCACATAAAATATAGCTTATTAGCTTAGTTTTGGCTTATTTTCATCTTTTTAAAATTTATTTTATATTTTGATAATATTTTTTTTATTTTTTCGACTTTCTCAATTGAAAAAATCAAAAAATATAATAATTTGACTAAATAATAATAAAAAGCACACTAATGACAAAAATAAGTAAATAAATAATAATTCCAAACAATGACCAATTCATGAGAATTTACTAATAAACCAGCTAATCCAAGAAGGATCATATTGTCACTTGGTCACAGTATGATTGGATATGAATGTTATGGAAATTCAATAGGGGTCTCAAAATTTGGTTGTAACCCTTCATTATTTTAGGATCATCAATTATATAATTCTTATAAAAGTGTAGGTCAATTAAATATCGATCGTCATATGATTCGAACATACCTATCTTAGACAATGTGATGTGATCGTCAATTAATCCCGAACATAAAATATAATATAATATCTTTTTAAATCACTCAGAGTATAAGATAACCAAATTAGATAATGTAGAGTTATATTCAATTTAATTTCGTTCTTAGCAAAACTTATTATCATTTAAATGAATGATGTTAACCAATTTTATTGATCAACATGAAATACAATGATAACTATGAAAAACCATATATCAAACAAAAAAACACAAAAAAGGGATTGAGTTAACGTAATCTTTACAAACAAACTTCTAAATACGAGAATAGGAAAGTAAAAAAAAAAACGTGCTGTCTCAATTGCACTGCGTTACATTACAACCTAAGCGCCGCCGTCATCCGGCGGTCGCGGAGCCGCAAACCGGGCGGCAAAACCGGCACACGGGCCAGAACCACCGGATTCTCCACCATCGCCGTCGTCAAAATTGAGAGCGTAGCTTCGCGGGTCGTAATAAAACTGTGACCTCCTCTTCTTCTTGTTGATCATTCCGTTAATGCCGAATCTTCCGATGAAGTTCTTCCACTTCGGCCCGGCTAAAACCTCCGAGATATCCTTCATCTTCTTCAGCCAGCCCTCTTTGATCTCCAACTCCCCTTTTTTCTGCTTCAGCAGAACCCACTCTGGGTCGACGGGATTGATTCGACGCCGTGAAAAGCAAAGTTGCCAGAAACATCCACAGCCGTGCTCTCTGACGTTCTCTTCGTTATCTTCCATCTTTTCACTGTTTTTTAACGGCACAGGTTTGGTAGTAGAAGCTTGTTTTTCATCCATGGCGGCAAAAGAGAGAGAGAGAAAGAGAGAGAGAGAGAGAGAGAGAGAGATGCTGGTGGTTAAGGATCTGAATTCAATGAACACAAAATATAGTTAAATTTTTTATATTTAAGAAACAGCCGATAATGATACATATTTAAACATAATATATATAAAAATAACTAATATGTAATACATAAAAAACTGTATATAGATTGGACTGTCCCATTCCCAATAAAATAAAAAATAAAAAATAGTATAGTCTTGATTGGTATAATTTTTTTTTGATTTTTTAATTTAAAAATTAAAAAATTAATTTTATCTTATTAAAAAATTTTAAAATTAAAAAAAATCAAAACAAAAAATAAATTCTACTCAAAATTTTACTCTCCTTTTTCAAAAGATAATAATATGCTCTCGATAACTTATTTATTATAAAAATTAACTAATATAAAATATTATAATTATTTATATAAATAAGTAACACTATTTAATTTAAATAAAAAATAAAAAAAATTTAATCAATTAATTAATTAATTTAAAAATTAATTTAATAAACAACTAACTTTTAATTCAAATAACTTTTTAACTAAAAAAAGTTTAAAAAAATAAACAATTAATTTTTAAATTAATCACCAATTAAGAATTTTAAAATTAGTCACCAATCAATCAGTCCCCGTAACCGGATGCAATTCTTATGTTAATTACCAATTGGGAGACTCTCCAAGTAGGACTTAGAACTCAACCTTCCTTCAATCATATGGCGACACGTGGAATCTCTCTTTAAAGGGTATTTTTGTCATTGGCCGTCGTTCTCTGCAAAAGATAAAAACTAGCGAGTAGGAGAGCTGTCCCCACGGACTTTTTCAAAGTTTAGCTTTTGCACATATAAGTTTGCTTCTTATTTTTTTTGGTTTTTTATTTTTTAAAAAAATATTCAAAACAGTTTACAAGCACTTTAATTAATTTTTAAAAATTAATTTCACCATAGAAAGTTCAATTAAAATCAGAACCCAATTAAAACCACATTTTCCTCTTATACACTTAACTCCAAACAAATAATAGTACTTAACAAGTTTTGAATTAAAATTTTTTTAAAAAAAAAATTCTAAATATTAAATTGTAACCACTAAGTCAACCTCAAATTAATTTATAAGTTTACTTGCCTAAATTATTATTTTAATATTTTTTTTATAATTCATTTTCTTTCAATATAAAAGCAAAAACTAGCTCAAAGTGTTTTTCTTTCATAATTCATTTTCCCCAATATAAAGTTTATAAAAATTACCCTCAATTGTCACTTATATGTCTCAGCATTTTAGAGTGAACTCTCCAAAGTACTACAGTTATCACTTGTCGGATAGAATTCTCATTAGTAAAGTAGTCGTTGTTATCGTCGTACATCGCTGTCATATCTTCGTGAATTGTAACTTTTTGTGTTTTTTTTGTGTTTTTTGTTTTTTGTTTTATTGTTTTTGTTTTTGTTTTTTTTTTGTTTTTTTTTAATAAATTACACTTATTTTTTCTAAAATTTTTAACAAAAATAAATTTTTTTATAAAAATTTTTAAAATATCATTAACACCTCCAATTTAATTATCTGTTTCAAATAAACTCAATTGTTAACCTTCCCTTTATAACTTAAAAGACTCTATTAATTTTTTTTTATTTTTTTATTTTGTCCTCACCCTTCCTTCTCTCTCTCACATTTTCTCTGTTTCTCAACATAAAATAACATTTTTTTTATTTTCTTTATTTTTTTTTATTTTTTATACTTATTTTTTTTAAAAACTTTCAAAAAAATATTTAAATGGTTTTTTTAAATTAAAAATTTTTAAATACGAAAAATATAATTTTAAAAATTAGTTAACTTGTGTTCTAATGTATAATTTGCTCCTAAAACTGTAATAATTTTGCTTGAATTTGCTTAATTGTAATTTTCTCAACAGCAATGCACATAAATTTTTAAATATTTTTTCAAAAAGTAAATATAAAAAATAAAAAACTAAAACAAAGCAAATAAAATAAAAAAAATTACTTTCAAATTCTTATTTTATTATCATATTAACTCTCATTTTTATTTTATTCTTTTCTACATTCAAACACTTAAAACATAACTCAAAAAATGTTAACTTTAAGAATTTATTTCTTAAATACTTATTTTAGTCAAAAGCTTGGTTTAATTTAACTAAAAATCATAAAAATGTAAATAAAAATCTTGTATTCAAATAACATTTTAAATATTCTAATTTTTATAAAACTCTTGAGATTTTGTTAAAATTGTATTTTTTTCCTAAAATACTATTAATCACTTTTTATAACTATATTTTTCATAAAATAGCATATTTTATACTTTAATTTACAAAATAATTTACAATTAACCGAACAATTCCCTAATAGTAAAAGTACCAAGCAATTAAACTCAAAACACCCCTAAAAATTAAACTTTCAAAAAATACACACACACAAACACACTCACAACGCCTAATTAATTTGATATTTTTTTAATAAATAAAAGTATACATTTTTAAAAAAAAAATATTTACTTTTAAAATCATACTTCTCCTGATCACTTTTTAAAATTAGTCATTAATGTGATCTTACCACATTATTTTTGATATCCAATTAATTTGATATTTTTTTAATAAATAAACTTCCCAACAAACTTTATAAGATTAATTATTTAAATCATCAAAATAAAATACTATAAGTATTATTAAAAAATAAAAATATTTCTATTTCTGTCTACTACTACTATCAACTATATATAATTGTTAATATTAAATATATAAAAGGGTAAAAATGCCAATTTCAAACAAAAAAGTAAAAAATCTAGCTTTTTACCCAAATAACCAACTTAAAAACGTGATTAAAAAAAATAAATAAAACTTTTAATATCAATTTAATATCCATATAAGAGGATATGTATTTTTTTATCTCGATTTTTAAAAAATTGAGATATTTTTTACTACACTGCACATCTAATATCGTACCGAACAGTATATTGATTTTTTTATTTGTACAGTACGTATCATTGTCGGTAAAATACTGTGTCCCGTTTAAAATTATAAATTTATAAATTCAAATATTAAAATTTATGCCTATGAATTTAGATTAAAAATTAAAAATAAAAATTATACATTAGAACAAGCAAACTCAAGCAAAATTATCACAGTTTCAGTAGCAAATCATACATTAAAATATAAGTCAACTAATTTTTAAAAATATTTTTTGGCATTTAAAAAATTCAAATTAAAAAAAAACGTTTAACAAATATTTTTTTTGAATGTTTTTAAAAAAAATAAATATAAAAAATAAAAAAAATAAAACAATGCAAATAAAAAAAAAGGTTGTTTTTAGTTTAGAAACAGTGAAAATGGAGAGAGAGAGAGAGAGAGAGAGAGAGAGAGAGAGAGGTAAAATGAAAAAATAAAAAAAATTGATAGAATTAGGATAAAATCACAGATATGGGAGTTCAGGTGAGTAAAATTTTAAAAATTATAGAGGTAATATTTTTTTTGTCAGAAATTAGAGATGTGGTAAGGTAATTTACCTTTTTTTTTTATTTTTCGTGAATTGTTAAAATCTAAAATTTCTAACGAATATCGATTTGACATTCTTGTGCTCCAGACATGAGATATTTGAGAAAGACTCTTCGTTTAATTTATTATTTTAGATATTTTTAATATTCTGAACTACCGAATGGCCCAATGTCTAAATCTTTAAATTTTCCTAATTTTCTAAATTTTTAATTTGCTAAACAAGTGAACTAAGGCTAAAATAATAATATCTAAGGGCAGATCCCGTTTTCTCTTCCGTGCCTCTATGCATGTTGTTGGATAAAATATTAATAGATAATAAATTAATTTATTTTATAAAATAATTTGTTTTAATGAAGCAAAAAAAAACTGTAACAGAAAAATAAATCTACTTAAATAAGTAAATTATAACCGAAAACAATTAAATAAAACTGTGACAGAAAAATTGACAAAGGTAAAACAATATGAGAAAGAAACTTAAAAAATCAGAATATGTAAATACGAAATTTAAAAAACCTAAAACAGTAAACGATTGACCGAGACTTGTGTTTAACAGAATTTTCTTAAGGTGAAATTGTCCTCGTTATTGTCTTCGAGTTGGCAGCAAACGTCACACAGAATACAACGATCTTCAAGTAACAGAAGCAGGACAGCAATCTGTTGCTTCGGCGAACGCAGACTGTGTTCGAAAACTCTCTTTTACAGAACACCCAAAATATGAAGAAATGCAATAATAGAAGCACACGAAAAGAGAGATTTTATAATTGTTTTTCAGTGTTCCAAATCGGGTAGCAACCAGCATTTAAATAGGCTCTAAAGGTGTCTGTTCGCTTCGACCGAACAAGCATGAAACCGGTTCACCTGGCGGTTGGACCGCCTAACAGGCGCGAACCCGTTTAGACTTCAATGGTCTCGAACCGAACGGTTCGATAACGGCAACGGCAACGGTAGCTTTAATTTTAAATAATTAATATTTAAATTTAAAATTTTAAATAAATAAATATTTAGCAAAAAGATAAGGGTTGATCCGACCCGGCCTGCAATCCACGGACCACAGACCACGGACCACGGACCCGAGCCCGACCCGAGCCTAGCTCGGTTGGCCTGCCGGCCGACGGCGCGCGCGTATAGAATTTGGGTCGAACCCACCGTTAGGTAAGTTCTCCCCCATCCACAAAACTGGGTACCTCAAGGGGTGTACCCCTTAGGCCCAACTTGGCTTATAAAATCCATTTACTCATGTTTGTGGGATTGGAAACATATTTATACCCACTTGGATACTCACACTTTTCTCTATCAACCAATGTGAAATGGAACATAGTTATTATCATTTTGTTAACTTCTATAGCACACTTTTAGAGTCAATTTCTTATTTACCTGTTAACAGTTTTGAACACCACAAAACTCATGATTAAACTACTCACAGAGATGAACATATTAATACTTGAAATCATAAAAAATGATTAATATAATATAAAATTATTTAGTTTTAAAATTAACTAAAATTATGTTTAACAAAGTGATCAAAACCCATTATTTTTCAACACATGTTAGTCCCTTCTACAATCCCTTGGGAACTGTGTGTTGGCTTTATTGAAGATTTTGCATCTTACGGACATCCTTTGATTCTCTTCCCTCTTGTTCCCTTCTCTCTCTATTCTTTTTGATTCAAACGTTTCTTAAGTAACTTTAGTCCCTGTTCTGAAACCCTTAGCCCCTGTTTTGAAATCCTTCCCAGCAGTTTGTATTTTGTTCGAGGTTTGGACGACATAGAAAAACTATGGGAGAATCTTAAACTCACCGAGGAAGAAAGCTTCATGGGAGCAAATTTGGGGCCCATACCATCTTATGCATGGAGAAGCATTATTAAAGGCAGAGAAGTGTTGGAATCTGTGAATTCATTGGCTATTGAATTCTAGAATTCAATAGCAGAATTCAATTGCAATTGAATTGGCCATTCAATTGGCAATTGAATCCTAGAAAT
>JAOTRH010483035.1:0-25187 GCA_034768845.1 Heliamphora exappendiculata | reverse complement strand
AAAACCCAAAAAAAGGCAAAAAGCAATTCCATTCATCTATATTCCAAAACAACCATGAAAAGACTTGCTTTACCGTTTAGTTGAAACGGGTAAGAATAAAAACATAAGAATTATAATCCCATCCATCTATTCCAAATCAAACATAAAAATTTCTAATTTAAAGTACCGTCGGCCTCATCATTATTAATACATTTGTATGGTAATCCCATATTTAATCCCCATTCTTTGTTAATCTCACTCAAACTACAATGATTATCAAACTGATAGATCTTTTAAGGACAAAAGAACAATTATATCAAAATAATGACAATTAAGCATCATATGTCATCAAAATCTGATCTGTAAAACCAAAATTGCATTAAAATCAGCATCGAAGAGAAGTGAACTCACCATTGCCTTGGTCTTGGAATAGAAGGATCCAACAAAATTGGGGATCTCCTCCTCCTTGAACCCAATACCCGACCCGAGCGGATGCTCCGAGTCGTACTCGAAGATGCACCCGGTGGCATAGTTAATCAACACCAGGCCTTTGTCCCTGCAGAGGTCGGCGAGGGTTAGGGTGCCGACGACATTGGTGCGGATGGTCTCGACCTTGTGGGACTCGCACCAGTCGACGTTGGGGCGGCCGGTGACGCCGGCGGCATTGAAGACGTGGGTGGGATTGACGGCGGAAAGGTCGGATTCCAGGGAACTCCGGTTCTCGAGCCGGCCGGAACCGTAGGCGAAGTCGATGCCGCCGGAGGCGCAGAGCTTGCCGAGCAGCCCCCCAATCCAGCCGGTCCGACCGTAGATCAGGAACTTCAGGGGCCTCTCCGATGGTCCCGACGAGCCGTTCGGCTGGAACCCCATACTGAATCTAGAAAGAAAAGGAAGAGAGAAGATGCTCCGGGAGATATACCTACAGAGAGAATATGTAGATGGAAGATGCAAAAAAGGACTGGATCTCTGACACACAGAGAGAGAGAGAGAGAGTTTATTTCTCCTAGTATTTGGGCAGAAATTGATTTCCAAAATTAGTCACTTCCGCATAAATTGACTGAACATCTTAATTAATATATATTAAATTAATAATGCTACATTTGTGCACTTTATGTTTTATTCATAAACACAAGTGCAGTAGACTCAATATCAATATTTGTGTCCAATTTAGATTTTTTTTATTTTTTAAATAAATAAAAAAATTATTTTTGTTTTATAAATTTGTTGATAATTAAATATTCGAGTCAAATTGTGCATAATTATAGTACCCTAAAATTAATAGCTAGGTAAATTTACAATAATTTTGAAAAAATTTGAACAAGTAATAATTAAAAAATAAACATTTTTTATAATGTCTTGATAAATCATTTTAATGATATAATTAGTTTATAAACCATAGCAAAAATATTACACAAAAACTTAAAGCACACTTATATGGCCGGGAGATTTACTTCAAAATAGACAAAAATATATATAATTTTGAAAATAAATTTTACATTTAAAAAAAAAAAACTTATATGATCCAACCATTTAGTTATATATTTTTGATTAATTTATTTTTTGTATGAATGATATTCTTAATAAGTCTATCAAATCATCAATATAAGCTCACTGTAAAAACTAAAAAATAAAAATAAAAAAGCCTCCCTTAAACAAAAAATGGGGAGGATTTAGATCCACTTGTGTATTTATATGCATAGAACATGACGTACACAACTGAAATGTCTCTATACTTTCTCCTGTTATATACACTGAAAAAAAAAAAAAAGTTCCTCTTCACAGGAAGAAAATTGCATCTAGCTAGTACAAGATGATAAAGGGAGAGTTTTGTTTATGGGTGAACAATGGAATGGATTGACGGAGCTCTAGCTTCCCATTACTTTGTTTTTCATTCCTTTACTATCAACTAATTGTAATTGTTTTGTAAAAAAAAAATTTATTTATACTAAACTAATTACATAATTAATGTATGTTGTTAGTGCATTAAAAATAATTATTTATAACCAAAGTAAAAATTACTACTCAGTAGAATAATAGTCAAAACCAAGTATCGTTCTACCGGAATAAATAGGCTGAGTCACAATTTTTTAATACTAAAAAATTGCTCAGATTAGTGAATCAAAAGGGTTTTGTGTTTTAATTAACTAAATATGAAAAATAAATAAAAAATAAAAACTAAAATTAAATGTTTTGACCGGTATGGAAAGAATATCTTATGATTTTGAATCCACATTATCCAAATAATTTGGATTCGTTAAGATTTAATAACTTTATCAAAATTCAATTTAAACTCGTTCAGGTTACAAGCCCAAATCGAGTTGCTACAAAAAGTATTTGATCAAAAACCTGGCGTATCTTTGGTTGGCACGGATCGTTTATATAAACTTGGTAAGATTCATTATATTGTAGAATAAACTATTTCACGTTTTCAATCAAATACGTCAACGAATAACGGTTGTTAATATCGCAATCACAATCACATAAAGTAAAAACATAAACCGAATAATCTAATAAAATTCGTTAATCAAAATTCAATGTCTAAAGTAATCATACAACTAGGTGAATTTTTTATTAAAAGAAACTAAAATTTTAATTCGAATTAAAATAACCGGCTACCGTTTTATTGAACCCTAGAATTGAGGAACATAGCTGCTCATGTTGCGGCAACAACTCATGGAGAAAAAGAAATTTTTGCCCGTTCTGTGCGCCATCTCGTTATCTTTCTCGCCTTAGCCATCGTCTTCCTTGTGCCTCTTGTCCCTTCTTATTGTCTCCCATTTCTGAGCTATGCCTCCCCTTTTTATATTAATCATCACGCCCTATCTCTTTAAAATTTTCGAGCAATTGATCCCTACGAATCAATCAGACTCTCGTTTCGAACGAAATGCTTATGCCCGACTCTGTTTAGACACTCATCTGGACGAAATTGTCAAGAATATCCTTTTTCTCTTTTCTCCCGCTTTATCACCTTCTTGCCTCTTTTGATGCTAGAACTAAAATACTTGTAAAAATAAATTATTTAACACAAAATTGAGGATTATACCAGTGTAAACTGTCGAATTTGAATAACGCATTTAAACACCGATCACACCCCTCAACTTACACTTTATTAGTTTTCGAACAAAGCCAAAGACCAAAAAAGCTAAATTACATGCCACACTTATTTTGAAAATTTTAAATTAAAACTACAAACTTTCTATCCTTGATAATTCATGTGCACAATTTCAATTACTTTCATTTTAAGAACAGCTCTCCAATGCTCCCTACTTAGATTGTGTGAAATTTTCGCCACATTTTGGTTTCATAACTCTGAATAACATAGCTCGAACTTCAATCAAAATCATATATCGACTTTAATTCTCACTCGATATTCATTTACAAATGAACACTCTCAAACAGGCATATGTATAGGCGCTCTCAATGTATATGGTATAAATTACTTTAAATAAAACAAAATATTTCTTATACTTTACACGAATAACGTTCTGATCAAAGTTGATTCTTAGTTTCATGGTTGGAATGTCAATTGTTGAGAACATGTAAAGGTTACTTCATTCATTATTTCTTGTCAATTATTTTTTAGTTGTCAAACCATATCATCCAAGGATCAAATGGGACTTTTCTTTTGGGTATAATGTGAGGTGAGGGTAATGTATATTGGGATTAGGATGGAGTATATGTGATGTCCTGAAACATGTCATTGGTTAAGCACTACTTATTTTTGCCCTTAATTCCTTGTTTTATACATTCATCACCCCAATGCTAACTTTAAATTGCTCAAAAGATGCTTTTATATCTCCCCTTTTGTTTGTTTTCTTTTTTTTTCTTAATTTATTCCCACCATTTGATTGTTGACTATATTTTTTTATTGTAATTATCAACCTGTTCACATGACATTTTTGAGTATAGCAGGAGAACACGAAATGACTTACATAAAATGGCTCAAATGAGAGAAACAAGGGTTAGATGCATAAGAAGAAGACACAAACTTGCTCAAATATAAAAATACATAGCCTATGATCCTTTTCTAAGTTTGACATGATCTTTTCAATGGTTTAAATTTTTAAAGAACTTCAAATGAAGTTAATAATGAGTATCTCAACACCTAACAAAAATTAATGAATAACGAGGCTATCCAATGAATAATGTACGCTTCCAATAGAATCAGTTAGAGCAAACATAAAAATAACCCTCAAAAGAAAAGAAATATAGTTGCAAAACTCTCTAAGGGTTTAAAAATTGACAATTTATTTCTCAAGATTGTCTCACTATCATCATTAATTATCACCATCCCACTTCAGTAGCTATTGAATATGCAGTGCAAAAATTCTAAGTATAAAGATTCCCGGTTCATTGTTTCATAAAAATGTTGGCAACCCAAAGCGAAGCGTTTTTAAATTATTTGGGGTACAAGGTTCATAGTTAAAAATTAAATTTCTCAAAATTTAAATATTATTTTTGCTATTCTTTTTCTTATATAAATACATAATATATATTATAGAAAGATGTAAGTAGCTCTTTAAAGCTTAAACTCTTAATTGAATTTTTTTTAAATTTTAAAGTTATTAAATACAAATAGATGTATATATATATATATATATATATATGTCAACAAATTATTAGTTCTTACATTAATTATTAATTCATTAATCGATATGATAATATCATTTAAATATTTAACTTATAATTCTAGTTAGAATTATATATAGAAAAAGAATCAAATATAAATTATAGAAAGTCTAAGAACATCTGTTTTTTTACTATTTTTACAAAGTCAAATTTTAAAAATAATTATTAAATACTATTAAATTATGATAATTATAAATATATATAAATTTGTAAATCTTTTTATATTTATATTTTTTTATTCGAAAAATTAGTTTTAGGTCCTTAAAGTAGCGTCGATTTTGTTTTTCATCCACCATAAAAAAATTTTAACGCGCGAGATCTAATTGGACTTTTGAACAGATAAATTTATCTATGTATTTTTCAAAATATACAGATAAATTTATCTATTTTGCATAAATAAGTATACAGATAAATTTATCTATATGAAGAACACTGTGTATTTTCAAAGCACGTATAAAGTACACAGATAAATTTACATATTTTGCATAAATAAGCAGACAGATAAATTTATCTGTATAAAAAATATTGTGCCTTTTCAAAACACATATAAAGCACTCAGATAAATTTATCTGCCTTGTATAAATAAGCAAATAGATAAATTTATCTGTGAAATTATGTTTGTTTCACTAAACAGATAAAATTTATCTGTCTAACATTTGTCAATACTAGAAAAAAATAGATAAATTTATTTATTTAGCAAATTGTGCTTGTTTCACGAAACAGATAAATTTATCTGTTACTTGTACTTATTTGACTTAACAGATAAATTTATTTGTCTAATATTTGTCAATGCTAAAAAAGAACTACATGTAAGTTTATTTGTATGCATTACATATAAAATTACCTATTTGTGTTAAATTTATCTGTATTGTAGGCAATTGGATCTCGTGCGTTAAAAATTTTATTGATGGACCTTACATGTTAAAACTTATTTTTTTTGAACCTTTGGCTGAAAGCCCCATCTTTATTTGGGACTCCATTCACTTATTTAATTTTTATTTACATAAAAAAATATTTAATTATTAATTTTTTAGTTTTCTTAATATGTTTGTCATAAAATTTAAGGATTTGTGAGAATTTCTTTATTTTCTAAATTTGTTTTCTTCATTTTAATTTTTATCTTTTATCACAATATACACCCTAATTTTACAATACGTAAGTTATAAAATTAAAATTTGTTAGTGATATAAGCGATTTAATATCAAAATTATGTGAAATTTGGATATAATAACGATCATTTGAATTAACTTAATAACATAAAAAACTCAAAATAAAATCCATTGAAGTGAAATTTAATATAATAAATCATGCAAAATAGTTTTAAAAAATAAAGTGATATTTTGAAGTTTAGTTGTAAAAAATTATAAAGATATGTAAAATTCATACTTATTTTTTATAAATTTTATGACATAATAATCATGCTATTAGTTTATATATACTAAAAGTTTATAAATAAATTTTAAAATAAATAATTTGAATTACATACGAGCATTGCATTATCATCTAAAAGAAAGATGAGTGAAATTAGTGTAAAATTGAAATTATTTTTTTATTTCTTAATTGATGTTATTACATACAAATTAAATAAATTTTAATTTTTTTTTATCCAAATAAACACGAAAATAACTTTTTCAATATTTTCTTTATAGGTATAATTTATATTATCTTACTTTTTAATAACTCAATTAAAATTCAAATATTTAATATATTATTAAAATATATTTATTTTATTACGTGCAGGGTTAAAGCAGCATGGCTTGCATCATTTCTCGGATGGCCCTAGTATCCTGCCGCTACTCTCTCAACTCTGTTTGGACTTGTCGGAATTGAGTTTTAATTTGAATCTTAGAGATCTGGACCTGATCATAGAGGGCCTGGTATGCTGCCTTGGTGAAGTGCCAAGATGGTGCGTAGAAGAGGGGCACGATGATATTGGCATACGACATGGGGCGAGTGGATCTAGAGCTCTCCATAAATTTACACATCTCTTTCAACATGATCATGGGAAGAGATGTTGGGATTTTGAACACCAACCTCCGAACGCAAACGAAAGCAAAAATAATTACACACACTAAAAAAAATCTCACACAAAAATTTACGTGATTCGGCATAACCTGCCTACGTTTACGGGTGAGAGATAATCCACTATAATTGTAGAATGTACAAACTCGAGATAAAAAAACACTCCAAAATTCGACACCCACAACCCGAGCCCTGAAACAAATCCCGTTTTCTGCTCAAAGGTTATTTCTGTGTCCCCGGTATTTTTTCATCTCTCCTTACATCTCTACTCCCTTGATTTACTATCAATTCTCACACACAATATGAGACCCTAACTATTCTATTTATAGGAGACTACCCACCAAAACAGAAACTACTAAATCTACAATAGGAAAGCTGCTAAATCTACAATAGAAAAGCTGCTAAATCACCAACAGAACAGCTGCTAAGTAAACCTAACTGCTAAATCTGATATTGAGATTCGAGTCAATCCCAACAATCTCCACCTTGGCTCGAATCTTTCAGCCATCTTGAAGAACTGTCGGCATTCCTTGACTGCACGTCTTTCCCCTTTTGATTTGCCTATAGCCTTCTGGTAAGACGAAGGATCTCTACATTGACTTGAATTCTTCAAACCACCCAGAAGATAAACAGTGTCGATGTCGATTTTGTCGTCGTCGTTAATCTTCCACACTCAAACCAATATGGCCCGCATCTCCACACCGAGATGCCCGACATCTATTTGTCGAGGTGTCCTGATTGCTAATCATCTGTCGAATCAGAAAATCACCTTCTGACTTGACTCTACCTGCAACTAAAATTCTAGCTGCATCCATTGATGATTAGTCTTCCACCATTGATTGAAGCAGATTGCTCCCGATTGCCTCTGATCACCCGCAATCAAACCCGATTGCCCCTGATCACATTTGATCTCGCCCAATCAATCCCAATATAAGTCGATCTGTCCAATCCCATCAAATCATTCAGAATCTGAAAATTCTGACCGTACCGATGAATCTGCAGCGCTAAAAAACCTTAGAAGACACTCCTCCTAAAATTATTTTATTATATATACGAGCCGATATAATAAATTAAATTTAAATAATTAATTTCGTGTGCTCCTACCACACGAAATCAAAACCTTGGGATAACTCACCACTATCAATTGCTCCAAACCAAATCTTGAGGAACGAGTATGTCACTTGATTTAAACAAATTCAAACCCAAACCTATTCCTCCTCCGCCCAAGCACTGTTGCGTCGTTTGGAAACTTTTTTTCTTTTCTTTTTTTTTTTTGTTTCCTGCTGTTTGTGAAATTGCTTGCACCAAGCCACCTTCACCGAACTGATTTGGTGCTGTCGCAACTTCCCTTTTTTTTTCTTTTTGTGCAAAATAAATTTTTTTTTGATTTTTCCAATACGAAATCAAAAAAAAATGCTTTACTCCGATCAATCACCACGGTCTCGAATCATTCACTGTCGGCTCTGATACCACTTGTTGGGATTTGAACACCAATTTCCGAATGCGAACGGAAGCAAAAATAATTGCGCACACCAAAGAAAATATCACACAAGAATTTACGTGGTTCAGCACAACTTACTTACGCCCACGGGTGAGGGATAATCCACTATAATTGTAGAATGTACAAACCCGAGATTAAAAACACCCAAAAACCCGACACCACAACCCAAGCCCTGAAACAAACCCCGTTTTTTCGCTCAAAGGTTACTCCCGTGTCCCCAATATTTTTTCATCTCTCCCTACATCTCTACCCCATTTGATTTTTTCTCCACACAATATGAAATCCTAGCAATCCTATTTATAGGAGACTACCAAAACATAAACTACTAAAACAACAATAGGACAGCTGCTAAATCAACAATAGAAAAGCTGCTAAATGACCAATATGACAGCTGCTAAATAAACCTAACTGCTAAATCTGATAGTGAGATTCGAGTCAATCCCAACAATTGGTGTCAGCTAGGTTGTTGGGATTGACTCGAATCTTAATATTAGATTTAGCAGCTAGGTTTATTTAGCAGCTACCCTATTGGTGATTTAGCAGATTTTCTATTGTGGATTTAACAACTTTTCTATTGTAGATTTAGCAGCTTCTGTTTTGATAGGTAGTCTCCTATAAATAGGATAGCTAGAGTCTCATATTGTGAGTGAAAATTGAGAGTAAATCAAGGGGGTGAAGATGTAAGGAGAGATGAAAAAATTTCGGAGACACGGAAATAGCCTTTGAGCGGAAAACGGGGTTTGTTTTAGGACTTGGGTTGTAGGTGTCGGATTTTGAGATGTTTTTGATCTCGAGTTTGTACATTCTACAATTATAGTGAATTATCTCTCACCTGTGAACATAGGCAGGTTGTACCGAACCACGTAAATCCTCGTGTGATATTTTTTTTGGTGTGTGCAATTATTATTTTTTTTCGTTCGCGTTCGGGGATTGGTATTCAAAATTTTAACAAGTGGTATCAAAGACGACGATAGACGATTCGAAGCCGTTGTGGGTGTTCGGAGAAAGGTATTATTTTTTATTTTCGATTTGATATAAATTAAAAATTAATTTGCACAATAGAAGAAAAAAAAATTCAAGACGGATATGTATCCTAAGGTTTTTGGGCATTGCGAATTTATTAGTTTGGTTAGAATTTTTAGATTCTAAATGATTTGATGGGATTGGACAAATTGGCTTAGATTGGGATTGATCGAGCGAGATCAAAGGTGATCAAGGACAATCGGGTTTAATTACAGGTGATCAGAGGCAATCATGAGCAATCTGGTTCAATCAATGGTGGAAGACTAATCATCAATGGATGCAGCTAGAATTTTAGTTGCAGGTAGAGTCAAGTCAGACGGTGATTTTTTGATTCGATAGATGATTAGCAATCAGGACACCTCGACAAATAGATGTCGGGTATCTCGGCGTGGAGGTGCGGGCCATATTGGTTTGAGTGTGGCAGATTAACGACGACGACAAAATTGACATCAACACTGTTTATCTTCTGGGTGATTTAAAGAATTCAAGTCAAGGTGGAGATCCTTCGTCTTACCAGAAGGCTGCAGGCAAATCAAAAGGGGAAAGGCGTGCAGGTCGAGGATTGCCGACAGTTCTTCAAGATGGCTGAAAGATTCGAGCCAAGGTGGAGATTGTTGGGATTGACTCAAATCTCAATATCAAATTTAGCAGTTAGGTTTATTTAGCAGCTGTCATATTAGTCATTTAGCAGCTGTCATATTAGTCATTTAGCAGCTGTCCTATTGTTGATTTAACAGCTGTTCTATTGTTGTTTTAGCAGCTTTTGTTTTGGTAGTCTCCTATAAATAGGATAGCTAGAGTATCATATTGTGTGGAGAGAAAATCAAATGGGGTAGAGACGTAGGGAGAGATAAAAAATATCGGAGACACAGGAGTAACCGTTGAGCAGGAAAACGAGTTTTGTTTCAGGGCTCGGGTTGTGGGTGTCGAGTTTTGAGGTGTTTTTGATCTCGAATTTGTACATTTTACAATTATAGTTGATTATCTCTCACCCGTGGACGTAGACAGGTTGTGCCGAACTACGTAAATTCTTGTGTGATATTTTTTTTAATGTGTGCAATTATTTTTGCTTCCATTCGCGTTCGGAGATTGATGTTCAAATCCCAACAAGAGACCCACGGTGTTTTCTAGTAATGCATACAAGGTGATGAGAAAGATTCCCCAACGTTCGTCTTTGTGGTCCATAGGGAAGACGTTGGCGCAGAGGACGGAATCAACGAACCATAGTTCTTGTACGAGGTCCTCCCGCCGAGTGAAGGGATGGCTTGGGTCACCATAGTCGTCGGTGACTGCTTAGATCATTACGACGGTGAGGGTGCTTGAGTTTACCAAATAAAGGTGCTCGTCGCAGCGGAAGCCAAGGACAATGGCAATTTTTATCGGTGGTGATGACGACATCGTGGTCATCAACGGTAAATGAGAGGACATCGTCCTCTCTTTGGTCGGCAGAGAGATTCTAGTAGAACAAGTGGGTGACCCGTAGGTATTGGTCCTGGAATGCATAAAAAAGGCCAAAATGGCCCTAGCCCTGGAACTGGCAGTTGCCCAACTGAGCCACCAAGGCAGGTAGAGGAACTCCTCCTTGACCGAAAAGTGGACCATTGAATGGATGTTGTGGTTCACCCATCCTCTGGTGGGTTGATTCCCAGAAGGGGTGGTGCGGCCCCGCTTAGCGACGCGACAGCGAAAGCAAGAAGCCATGAGATTGGGAAAGAGAAAGGAGGAGAAGTAGGGGATTGTCAGAAGATCACGAAGGCTCACCGAAATACCGCTGAAAGAGGGAGAGATGCAGAGAAAGAGGAGTGGTGTGAGTGAGAGAGAGGTGAAGATGGTAGAGGGGTGGGGTATCTAAAGGAAAATGAGGGTGGATGAAAGGGTGGGAAGGAATGAATGGGGATAAAAAGGAGAAGATTTGAGGAGAAATTCGCTGAATCTGATGCAGACCGACCCTTCAAATTTGAATTCTGTCTAAATGCTCATCCAGACATTTTTTTCTTAACAAGCTCAAAAAAAAAAAGTTAATCCTACCTGAGCAGAGAAAATGGGTTTTCTCCCAAAAGCGCTACTTTTAACGTCTTTAGCCGGACGTAGAGACATTCAAGGAGTTAGGTACTCGGGGTCTAACAAGGATATTTATTTTACATCTGGGTCGGCGGAGATACTCTTTATGTACGACTTAAGTTGTTGCCCATTTACCGTTAGAGTTTTGCCACTCTAAGGGTTAAGCAATTGACAGGTACTGTGGAGGTTGACATGTCTGATCACAAATGGCTCATCCCGCTAGGACTGGAGCTTTACCAGGGAACAGTCGTATTTTGAATTAAAGACCCAGACCCTTTGGTTGGGCTCAAAGGACTTCCGATGGATTTGTTTATGCCTTAGTCTGAGGCTTGTAGGTGCGAGAGCTCATGTGCGTGTCATTACGAATTTCTTCCAACTCGTTGAGTTGTAGTTTTCAGTGGGCATCGATAGTGTTCATCTCAAAGTTAAACTTTTTGATGGCCCACGTAGCATGGTGTTTCAGTTCGACCAATAAGTGGCACGCCTTTTCGAAGACTAGGTGGTCAGGAGACATGCCTATTAGGATCTTAAATGCGGTTCGATAGGCCCAAATGACGTCGTCAAGCTGTTCAAACCAATCCTTGCGGTCCGGGCAGATGGTTTTGGTCAGGATGTTCTTTACTTCTCAATTTTACACTTCAAATAAGCCACTGGTTTGTGGATGATATGGAGTGGTTTCCTTATGCGAAAAAGAATAATGTCACATTAACGCCATGAAGTGTTTGTTAAGGAAGCGCTTTCTAATGATTGCGCGTGGAAATCCAAACCGATTAAAGATGTTCGATTGTAAAAACTTGACCACAATCTTTTGGTCATTGGTTTTGGTTACCACGCCTCTACCCACTTGGAGACATAATCGACTGCCACTAGAATGTACTCGTGATCATGAAATGATGGGAAGGGACTCATAAAATCAATGCATCAGACGTCGAAGAGGTCCACCACTATGATAAAGGTGAGTGGCATCATATCTTTAGTAGTGATTGTGCCAATCTACTGACACCGAAGGCAAACCCGACAAAAGTCATAGGCATCTTTAAAGAGCAAGGGCCAATAGAATTTTCTTTGAAGTACTTTGGCAGTCGTTTTCTTGCCACTAAAGTGGCTACTGCATTCAAGGGAATGGGAAAAATTGAGAATGTTGTGCATCTCACTCTTCGAGACACATCGTCAAATGACTTGATCCAGACAGTATTTGAATAGCTCTCGATCCTCTCATAAATAGAATTTAACCTAGAAAAAGAATCGATTTTTGTCTTGTTTAGACCAGTGGGATGGGATTTAATCGACTACCTAAGTAATTGACAATATGGGCAAACTAAGGAGGTTGATTTTCTGTGATGGCCAAGAGTTGTTCATTTGAAAATAAGTCACGTAATGGGAATGTGTCACAGGATGGTTCAACTATGAGGCGTGCGAGGTAGTCGACCCTGGAATTTTTAGTTTATTTTTTGTCTCGAATTTTCAGGTTGAATTCTTGAAGCAATAGAATCCACCAAATCACCCGAGGTTTAATGTCCTTCTTGGATAGAAATACCGAAGAACAGCGTGGTCGGTGAACATTATTACCTTAGAGCCTAGTAGATAGGACGAGATTTTATCAAGAGCGAATACTGTAGCTAATAATTCCTTATCAGTAATTGTATATTCCGGCTGGGCATCAGAGAGGGTTTTGATGGCGCAATATATGGTATGAGGCACTTTGTTTACCCGATGTCCAAGCACGACGCCAATGGCATAATCAGAGGTTTCACACATAATTTCAAATGGTAAGGACCAATTCAGTGATTGCAGATTGGGATCGATGATAAGGCATCTTGAAATAGCTCAAAATCCCCTAGGCAAGGTTCACAAAAGATAAAGTGTGCATTTTTGGCGAGGAGATCGCACAAGAGTTTGGAGATTTTAGAAAAGTCTTTAATGAATCGACGGTAAAAGCTAGCGTGGCCAAGGAACGAGTGGATTTACTTAATTGAGGTAGAGGGTGAAAGCTTAGAAATGAGGTCTACTTTAGTTAAGTCCACTTTTATACCTTGTGCTAACGCAATATAACCAAACACAACCCCTTGCTGGACCATGAAATTGCTTTGCTCCCAGCTAAGAACGAGATTTGTCTCCATGCATCTTTTCAGAACCTTAGTGAGGTTCTGGAGACAATCTTCAATGGAGGTCCTAAATATTGAAATGTCATCCATGAAGACCTTTAGGAACTTCTCAACCATGTCAGAGAAGAAGGCCATCATGCACCGTTGAAAAGTCACCGGTGCATTACACAAGCCAAAAGGCATTTCTCAATAGGTGAAGGTTCCGAATGGATAGGTGAATGTAGTCTTCTCTTGGCCCTCAGGTAGGCAGCACTTAGTTTTACCCGAAATATCCATCCAAGAAGCAGTAAAAGCTTTGGCCCGCTAACCACTTTAAGATTCGTTCGATAAAGAGCAGCGGAAAGTGATCCTTCTTGGTCATGGATTTAAGCTTTTAGTAGTCAATGTAGGCACGCCAACTGGTGGTGGTGCATACGGGGATTAGCTCTCTTTTCTCATTTTGAATGACTGTGAGGCCTGATTTCTTAGGTACCACTTGGGTTGGACTGACCCACTTGGTATTAGATATGAGGTAAATGATACCCGCCACATCAAGTAACTTCACTACCACTTTCATTTGGGTTTAATCTCCGTTGTATTTCATGAGTAGGCTTGGCATCCGCTTCACAGTCGATGCGATGCATGAAAATAGATGGGTTTATGCCTTTCAAATTGGTGAAAGACCATCTATAGCACGTCGATGATTTTGAAACATCTTGTCAAGCTACCTCTCCTGTTTAGGGGTCAAGTCAGATGTAATGATTATGGGTAAGGTGCTATTTGAGCCCAAAAAGACATATTTGAGAGAAACCAGGAGTGGCCTCAACTCAAGTTGCGGTGGAGAATCTAGTGAAAATAGAGCTAGAACAGACGAGAGGGGCGGTAGTGGCTCGAACCTAGATCGCTAAGCAGGACAGTTGAGAGAGCAAGCTGACTCAAGTAAGGCATTGACGTATTCAATGGATTGATCGACATCGAAAGAGTCAAATCAGAAATGAGAAAGACATATCTTAAGAAGACATGTGGTCTAAACACCTTTTCGACGACCCTATCGATAATATTAATTGAAAAATAGTCGGATTCTTGTGGAGGCTGTTGAGATGCTTTAAATACATTGAGGCGCAATTCCATATTGCCAAAGAGAACATACACTATCCCGATCTGACAGATTATGCAAGTGTTAGCTGTAGCCAAGAATAGTCAACCAAGGATCGCTAAAGTCTATTTTCTAAGGTTAGGTACTAGTTTGGTGTCTAAGACTATGAAATCAATAAGGAAGAGGAATTTATCGACTTTAGCAAGCACATCTTGAAGACTCCACAGGG
Source organism: Heliamphora exappendiculata (assembly GCA_034768845.1). Lineage (NCBI taxonomy): Eukaryota > Viridiplantae > Streptophyta > Magnoliopsida > Ericales > Sarraceniaceae > Heliamphora > Heliamphora exappendiculata. Next base: position 10,563 of record JAOTRH010483035.1, on the reverse strand, counting down.
CACTTTAAACTATTTATCAACTAGCTGGAGAGTAACTTATGTGGGTTTTAACTCGCCCAAGCCAAACCGCTCATATAACGAGTGAGAAATAAGGTTGACACTAATTCTTAGGTTTAGAAGAGCGCAATCAATACGGTGATCGCTTATGGTACAAAAGATGGTCGGGGTCCACGGATCTTTGAGTTTTGGATAGTGGTCTAGATCAGGTATCGTTCCACAAGATCAGATAGGTTAAGTCACAATTTTTTTCAACTAAAAGGTCACTCTGGTTAGTTAATCAAAATGGTTTTGTGTTTTAATTAACTAAATAAGAAAAATAAATAAAAACTAAATTTAAATGTTTTGACTAGTAGTCTGGAATAGAGAGAATATCCCAGGTTTTTAAATCCACCATAACTAAATAATTTAAATTCGTTAAGATTTAGTAACTTTGTCACATTTCAATTTAAACTCATTTGGGCTACAAGCCCAAATCGAGTTACCCAAAAAAGGTATTTGATAAAAAATTTGGCATAACCTATCTTTGGTCAGCACAAATCATCTGTAGAAAACTTGGCACGATCTGTTCTATCGTAGAATAGATTATCTCATATTTTCAATCAAACATGACAAATAATAACGGTTGTATAATATCACAATCACATAAAGTAAAAACGTAAACCAATAAAGTTCATTGATCAAAACTCAACGTATAAAACAATCATACAACTAGTTGAATCCGTTATTAAAAGAAACTAAAATCAAAATACCCTACTAGAGTTTCATCGAATCCTATTATTAAGGAACTTAGCTGCTCATGTTGCGATTATAACTCATGGAGAATGGAGAAGAAGAAATTTCTAGTCATTGTGCTCGTCGTCTCGTTGTCTTCCTCGTCTTAGTCGTCGTTTTCCTTGTGCCTCGGATCCCCTCCTATTGTCTTCCTCTTTTGGGCTATGCCTCCTCCTTTTTATAGTAAACCTCACACCAACTTATCCCCGTGAATTGTAACCACCAAAACTTTTGATTAGATTGGTGATGGGAGGGTAATATCTTAGCGCATATATGTGAATTGAGACAAAACGTGAATTGTAACCACCAAAACTTTTGATTAGATTGGTGATGGGAGGGTAATATCTTAACTTAGCGCATATATGTGAATTGAGACAAAACGTGAATTGTAACCACCAAAACTTTTGATTAGATTGGTAATGGGAGGGTAATATCTTAGCGCATATATGTGAATTGAGACAAAATGGTAATGAGGGTGTTTGGCAAACTTTTTAATTATAATTTTTAATTTTTTATTATTAATTTTAATTATAAATTATAATTTATTTTAATTATCAATAATTTTTATTATAAATTATTATTATTATTTTTATTTCAATTACAAGGTACAATATTTACCAAACACTCATAATAAGCGTCCACCAATATAAATTCGGCTTGTCAATAAAATTTTAGGGTTCATTTGTTAATTTGATTTAAAATTAATTTTTATTTTTTAAATTTAAAAGTAAATAAATAAAATGCTCATTTAGTTTAAAAATAACTTTAAATCACGATAGAAAAAATGCTACATGATAGTTGGCTTTTTTTGTGATTTTAAGTAAATAAGCTAAAAACCAAAGTTTAGTACGAAGCCGTACTTGGATTAAGGTCAACTTGCCTCCAGCTTAGTTTTGTAAGCAATCATCCAAACTCAGTTCTTTGGATAATTGTGAATCCAAAAACATTTATGGAATAACAAATTGAATTAATTAGAAAAATTTGTCAGTTTTTTTTTCCTATTTTGTGTTAGCAAATAAAATCTATTTTTTAAATTCCCCAAAACTGTGAATTAACAATTATCAAATAAAACCACACCGAAAAACTGGAATTTGAAAATAAATTGTAAACGCAATGTAATAAGCAAAAACAATTGAGGCTAGTATTTACCCAGAATATGTAAAACTTTACGGACCAATCCAGGCTAGTGTTTAACAGTTAACACTGTTTTCTTACAACAGATTCGACCCTCTTATAGCGTTCAGAGTTTGTATACGTTTATATTCTAAGATACAATGATCAACGCAATTTGATGTAGTACTACAATCCAAAGGCACGACAAACCAAAAAAATGCGCAACACTTTCTCTTAACAAAAGAGAACTTGGACAAAATGCAGGGAGGAGAAGCGAATTGGAATTTTTTGCACAGAAAGTTCTGCAAAGGAGGTACTGATTTACAAGAAAATAGGTGGCTGTTCGTTCATGGCAAACCAGTGTGAGGAATAGATACAGACCTGTTCAGTAATGGTGAACCAAAGCAACAAACAAACACAGAACGATAAAGAAGCTTCTAAACTTGATAGAAATTAGACCCACCCAACCCGGCCGGGCCCAGCCTGGGCAGGCGGCGCAGATGGGTGTGTAGTTTTTGGCCAAGCCCACATACACTTGGGTAGCACCCTCAATTTTGCTTTCATACAAAATTAACCAAACTTTGATACAAGAAGTAGAATTCAAGCACAAAACTTGTTGAAATTCAGCACAAAATGAGACAAAATTACTTGCATTGCCGATATAATGGGATAGACCAACTTTATAGATGAAATCTAAATGCCACAAAGAGCATATAACTCACTTCAAAGTTCCAAAACGCCTTCATTAGACTTTGAATGCATGAGACAATGTTTCAATCAGGGGTTAAGTAGAAGCATATCTTCTGTGACGTTCTGGCTACATTTCATTCCAACATGCATGATAAAACTAATAAAAGGAGGCCTTGTGATCAGATGGTGAGATTTTCTTTTATGTTAATAGGCCCGTGACTCCCAAGGATGTCTCCCCCCATATCTGGAAATTCTTTGAAACCAGGAAGAGGCTTCACCTTGCCCATTTGATCGACTTCAACGGGGTACTTAAGAAGGTGACCCTTCATTTCTGTTACTTCATCAGCTGCATACTGTTTCCAATTCAGCTCGCCCAACAACCGTACCCTCCTCACACATTCGAGAGTCTCGGGTTGCTTAAAGCATTCCTCAAGTGCGCCAATATGCTCCGCCCACAGCGACATTCTATAACCATAGATCTGCACTCAGACAGAAAATAACAACAGGTCACAAATTTCCCTGGATAAATATGGGCAAACGAGTACGAACTTGCATTGAAGGTAGTGACAGAATTCCGAGACTACCTATCAAGAAAAAATGCCTCAATATTACCCCAAAAAGGGATAAAAGGTATTCCATGACATTTAAATAGGCACTATTTAGTCACAAACCTGAACTTCTAAAAAATGTGTCATAAAAATAAAAGTAAATTACATTGACCTCTCCTGAGGTTTCTGACCAAAACAAAAACACCCCCTCTGCCTTTTGAAATAGCACTGCCGTCCCCTCTGATTTAGTTGTCTGCATCAAATTAATTCAACCATCAAACCTCGTTATTAACTTAACGGGAAAAGATTGATTCTGTCTAATTCATTGTTGATATCCCTATTTTGCCCTCTCTCTCTCTCTCTCTCTCTCTCTCTCTCTCCATTCCTTATCATATCATACACATTCACAGTCCCTACTTCGAATCACTCCAAACTAATCCATACGTGTTTGTTGTGTTTCAGAGATGGAATTGAAAAAAAAACAGTGAAAGCAAATAGAAATCAAAGCATTTCAAGTGAATATGTAGAATGATAGAGCTTGCCAGCATCTTGAAAAAATGTAGTGACATGAACAGTGAGCCTTCATTGTTGTTTTCTTCATCGCCCACATTACATTGAGCCTTCCCGAAACCTTCCCTGCAATTTCTCAATTTCCCTGCACAACTCCCCTGTATCTTCTTCGTAATTCATCGGTTTCTGAGAGAGACTGATTGTCGACCAACTGAAAATAAAGTCAGCCCACGTTCGCCTTCGAATAGATCTGCTTGCACACAGGACAGTTTTTCAATTTGTAGACCTAAAACCCTCTCGTTCAGTCACAAATTCGTAGGCACAGAGATAGATAGATAGATGGACGTGGATCAAATACCCATCAAAAGCTAAGAATTAGAATTCACCGATATATATATATATATATATATATATATATATATTCAATTTTTCTGTGGTTACGTCGTCTAATAAGATCTAAGATTCAGATTTGTTCTTTGAGTTTTTGATTGATTGATCGATTCATGGATGAAGCGAGTCAACAGGGATGACTGGATCGAGTCATCTCTTCGTCTACCTCACCCTCAGCGTTGTCTGCTGGTAAGCATACCAAATTCAATCAACTTGTGTAATCTGTGTATGTATAGATTGTATGTATGCATAAAGCAATGTGAAATTCTTGTTTGGAAGCCTAAAAGCTCGATTGGGTTTGGTTGGTTGATTGGAATGGGAGCTGAATGTAGAAAAGTTCTTGAAGGAACTGAGATTGAGGTTTATGCATTTCATTTATGGTGGCTGGATTACTTAATTGATGGTCTTCTTGTACGACACACAGTTAAATTTTGCCATAGAAGTGGACTGACCAGAGCTCGTGGAAGACGTGACTGCAAATGGAGATGGATTGGAGATCTTCGGCGATGGGCTTGAGATCCTCGTAGCAGATCGAGCATATTGTTTTGGAAAATGTGTTGCCGCAAACCATCTCTCTCTCTCTCTCTCTCTCTCTCTCTCTCTCTCTCTCTCAGATTCTTCTGAACTGTGATTCCGGTCTAAACAATTCAAGTTTCAACCTCCTCTCCACCGTCACCACGGAGATGGACGTCGCCACGATCAGACAAGCATCAATTAAGAAGAAATGGAAGAGAACTACACATCTGAGCAGAGGTCAAGAAATTGGAGTTTTGTTGATAAGTTGAAGTTTGGAAGGTGAGAACGTGTAGGAAATATGAAAGAAAATAAGAACAGACTGACTCCTCTAGGATAGAAGAGTATTTATGTCTTTTCTAAAAAAAATTAAATAAAGTTAACTTTTTTCACTCACAAGGGAGGTCAGTGATATTTTAGAAAGTAAAGGGAGAATTTCTATTTTTGTCAGAAACTTCAAAAGAGGTAAGTGTAATTTATCCTAAAAATAATTAAAAAAACACCTGGGTGACTTAACCCCCCCAAAAGGGATAAAAGGTACTCTGACCACCTTTTAGGGCTTGGTCTCAATTTCTCGGTGAAGGAATCGTTGCTCCCTCCACCGACTTCTCCTTAGGTTCGTAGAGTGGGGTTTCCCGTTTACCCACAACAGAAGAGTCAACCTCACCAGGAGGGCGGCCACAGGTCATATGATGCCTAGAAATTGGAGGTAGTCCATTTATGCAGACTTCAGCTTAACCTGAGTAACTTTGTAACTTTGATCAAATGGACAAGAGGAAAATTTGTAGTTGTTAAGCGGAAAATTTGTAGTTGTGAAGCATGTACATATGAGTAACCCAATAATTTCACATGGACAAGAGGGAAATTTGTAGCCGTGACACATGCACATGTGAGTCACCCAATAATTTAAAAGAAAATGAAAAAGAAAGAGTAATTGTAGATTGATGCACTTCAAAAAGTCTTCCAATCTTTAAATGCCCCTCTTTTTACCTTTCATGATAAATTGGCTAAACTAAGGAAAAACACAACGTAAATATTCTTCCAATGCTCATGAGTTCAAAGCCATAAAATTGTAACTAACTTTTGCTATTATAAAAATATTAAATCTTGCTTTGAATTGTTGTTTACTCCCATCCAATAATATTGCTTTCTTGATTGTAGAAGACTGATATGGAGCAAGATGATACTATACTTGATTGGAAAGAGTCCAATCTCGAAGCATAATAATTGCACAGAATTCAATCTAGTGAAAGCATACCTGCCCATATGGAGTAGAGTGTTTGTTTGCCCAAATATGGTGTGGCTGATATGCCCCCACTGCAATCTCTGTGTCCCTAGTGCCATCTAAGGATCGCTGGTTGATGTTTGCAGAGCCCAATATTACATACTCATCGTCAACTATCATTCCTTTTGAATGAACATAGATCATAAAGCGTCGGTTTCTTCGGCTGAGTGCCTGGGCATCAACAGGACCCATTCAAATGACAAGGATTAAGGATGACAATTGATTGGGAAAATGAAAGCATAATATTTAGAGAGAGAGAGAGAGAGAGAGAGAGAGAGAGATTTACTTGAGGAGTCTTTTCAGCAGTAGCATTCCCTACAGCTGAAGTGTCTTCCCTGACTTGAGCCTCACGATTTCCAAGGCAGAAGAAATTCAAATAGTCTCGAGGCTCATATTTGTTCTTAAGCCCTACCTCTTCCAAAGCTTTGTAAATGACTTCATACATCATTTGCATTGTGTTACACTGCGCAAACAACAATATCACTAGATTTACATTATGCATGGGAAAAAATCCCATAAGTTGTGCAACATTACCTCAAACAACCGCACATACTCTCGTACTTCTGAACAATAGATTACAATCGACCTTTTTTTGACAAGTAATAGATTACAATTGATTTGAAGATCAATATCTATGTCACATGTATATTGGAGGAGGAAAATTGGAAAGCAGAGAAAAAAAATAGATAAACTATTTTCTCAGTAAGTGAGACCAAGGAAAATATTATGTACAATGTGCAACAAACTATTGAGTTATATAATGAAAAGTTGAGTTCTGAGATCTTTCCTATTAGTAGCTCAAAGAAATTGGTTGCCATTTCAAATGTGAAATAATAAATATCGCCCGTATGTGTCGATACGGGATTGAATTTTTTCATTGACAATATCTGTCACATAACTGAATCAATACAAAACCGTTATGTACTGGCCGGCATGATGCATAACTTGTGATATTTGAAGCCTAATCCTCACAAAGTAATTGATGTTATTCTTGATCTGGACTTTTGCACCAAAAGCATTACTATTCCTTGTAAAATTATTGGTAAAGGTTTATTTGCCTGAATCTTGCATAAGTTTTACACTTTAATTTCACAACGGTCGTGAATTCAATGAAAATCTGCAAATTAAAGTATCCCGAGGACACATGTGATCCATTGTATTTTACACCACACATGAATGTAGATTATATAACTTCATCATCAGCAATGGCTTAATCGTATAAAGATGGACTTATCACAAGAATTTAGAATTAGTTAAGAATTCCACTAGTGGTACCAATTTGTTTTTAACCATCTCTATAATGCCTCCATTTTCAATTGCAACAAAAGGGATGAATAAAATAAAATGAGGAGATTCAATAACAGGACATATACGGAACCCTTTCAGTCAAATCTAACAAGGGCACCACAAAATAAGAACTTAAATTACACTTCTCAATATTAAGTTTTTTTGACGTGGCATGATAGCACTTCAAAATCTTTTCAGAAAATGATAGAAGCCAAAAGCAATTTCAAACAACCGTTGGGTTTACCTGCCAAAAAAGAATCCTTTGAGTGGGAGCACTTGTAGGAACACCTTCAGGCCACATTGGGATGACAATATATACAGAGAATCTCTCATTTGCTCTGATTTTATTTGCAATTTTGAGAGCAATTTCCATCGGTATTAAATTGTTCGCACCTGTGGAGAACAACAAATATATGTATTTTTCTGAAAATGCTCTCTTCATTGCCTAGAAACCATGGAATCTTATAACCACCCCAATGCTATTATTCTAAAGATTCCAAAGTGTTAGTTAACCCCTCTCATGTTTGTCAGCAATCAAAAAAGTCATGGATGAAGGGCAAAAGGGAAAACCAAAGATTTGGAGCAGTGAATTAGATATTAACACTAAAGAAGTAGTTGTTAGTGCTTAAGCTCCATGATTTGTGGTTTCACATTACTTCTACTAATGGAATGATATCAACATATTGTTATTTCCTCCCATCCCAATTTACGCACAGTGTCAGAATTTCTCACCTAAGTCTTTGTAGTTATTCCAGTTGTATGATGACCCAAGGAAGTACTGATTCTCAATGTAAATGAAACGTTGGGCAGCACGGATTGCCTTTACATATGCAGCATGTATACTCATGTCTATCAGGACATTTTTCCCACATACAAGGTTCTGCTAAAATGCAGTTCATATATTAGGAAGAAGTATCTCATAAACAAGATACAGGGCACATAGCCAAGGGGAAAACCAGAAGCCAAAAGTTTTCTCACCTTACTTGTGGCTTCTTTTGGGTCTTTTGGAAAACCCTCAACAGAATTGGAGTCAATTGAACGAAAGACCTATAGTTTCAGAAGAAGTTAGTCCAGAAAATAGAGTACTAGAGTCAAATAAATTTTGAAATATCAAATTTAACAGTTTTATGAAATAACATACCTGGACATGCCAAACTTCTGGGTCATCCTCACTTACGCAGGGCACATCTGCCACTCCCATGATGTCTGGAATTCTATCAATTTTGAGTAATGCATCATCATATGAGATTTTTTGAAGCTCGCTGGGCTTTGAAGACCTAATTCCTATAATGCCAGAAATTCTACCAATTTTGAGTGATGCATTGTCAAGTGACGATTTCATTTTTTGCAGCCCATGGGTTTTGGAAACCCTTAACCAACGCTCCTCAAAGTTGGTGAGAATATCATATGCTGCTGGACCATCAATTCGACAGTGTAAGTCATGCCATGGTTCTCTTGGACAACCAGCAGTAGGCCCCTGTTTAAGTAAGAACAATGATTGTGAAAAGAAAGTAAAGAGCAAATGAATGTTTAACATCACAGTTTAAAATGGTGTTCATATAAATAACCATTAAATCTTGGGTTAATTACACTGACCTCCCATAAAGTTTTTGACAAATACAGGGGCCTCCCTTGATGTTTCTGAACTGACATTTCATAGCAAATGGAAGAAAGAGAATTATTGCTATTAGCATAAGTTTTAATACCACGATAGATTACATGATAGATATAAAGAAAGAAAACCCTAATAATGCTAATAGGACTAAACTACTCTTTAACTATATTTAAAATAACCCAAAAAAAAAAAAAACTCACCCCCCTAAACCTAATAATGCGCGCTCAGAGAGTAGGAGAGTTTGTCCAACAAAAACCGAAAACAAACAGCGCTGTGAGTCTTCATGAAAAAAACGACAAGCTGCAAGGTGGAGGAAACAAACGGGAGACTAATAGTGCCTAGCTAAAGGTGGTGGCGAACAACGTGAATCAATTTCAATGTGCTTTGTATGCTCATGAAACACATAATTATAGGCGATCTGAATGGCACTCTTATTATCACAATATAGGGAGGTAGGAGAAGCGGAAGAGACACCCAAATCAGAGAAAAGCCACCATAGCCAGACAATTTGAGCAGTAGCTAGCACGATATTCAGCCTCAACAGTAGAACAAGGAATCACAACGATTTCTTACTCTTCCAGGAAATAAGTGTGTTACTGAGAAAAATACAAAAGCTAGTAGTGGACTTGCAATCAGAAAATAACAGTCAGCATCCGCATACGCCTAAAGAGTTAAGGTCGAGGCAGACGACAACAACAAACTTTGAAAGATAGTATGTCGGACATAACGTATGATGCGGAGCAAAATGGCCTAGTGAGTAGAGCAAGAAGCACAGACAAATTCATTGACAACATGAACAACATATGCAATATTAGGCCGTGTCACAGTAAGATAGACAAAACACCACACCAACTGTCGAGAAATAGAAGGATTCTCAAGAGGTACACCATCATTAGAAGAGAACTTAGCATATAACTTAATTGGAGTATCAACAATCCTATCATCAGTTAGTTGTGCACAGTGCACAACCTAATAAGCATACTTAGTTTGGGATAGACGACAGCCCTTAGGAAAAGAAACAACTTCAATATCGAGAAAATACCAATGAGAGGCCACATTTTTCACCTCAAACTCCTGAAATAGATGTTGATTGACCTCAAATATAGTGACAAAATTAGATCCCATGATGATCATGTCATCCACACATAATAGCAAGACACCAATACCAATAGATATATGGTGGATGAAAAGAGCCGAATCATGAGTGCTACGATGAAATCCAATCTTTGTAACAGTAGACTCAAAATGTTCATACCAGGAACAAAGAGATTACTTGAGATCGTAAATGGCACGACAGAGACGATAGACCAAGCCCGGGTGATGAGAGAGACTAGGGGTGTAAATTTGGCCCGTAGCCCGTGGGTGGCCCCACGCCCGTCCAAAACCCATTACTGTGCAGCCCAGTTGCAACCCAGAGAAAGCCCGAGCCCATCCGAGCCCGAGGATTATACCTGTGGGCCTAGGCCATCCTCTGAGCTCGTGGGCCGGCTCCGCCTGTTTGGCCCAAATATTAATATATAATAAGTAAACTATTAACTAATATTAATATAAACTTATAAACTATTAACTTATAATAAATTAATAAACTTGTAATAAACTATAAACTATAAACTTATAATAAACTATAAACTTAACTAACTAATAAACTAATAAACTATAAATGAATAGAATACACTTGTAAAGGGTAAAATATAATATTTATGTAATTGATAAAAATTGAGTTTTGAATAATAAAATTTATATTGCATTTAATTATTTAAAGTGTTCAAACTTATTGCATTTATTAATAAACCAATAATAAACTAATAAACTTATAATAATATAAGTTATAAACTTATAAA
>JAOTRH010483034.1:0-59107 GCA_034768845.1 Heliamphora exappendiculata | reverse complement strand
GGGAACACCATCTGAGGGTACTAAGCACCCATCCAACTACTTAGTTTACGGACCTGAGCTGAGGGTACTAAGCACCCAACCTCGTTTACGGGGACTAACCCGAAGGTACATAGGGACCTACTCTGTGCACGTTTTTGGACTTGCACCGAGGAGCAATGGAAGTCCAACTCATCATAAACACACCCATTGTCCCGGTTCATCTATGGATAACATTTAAAACCCGGTCGTAGCTCGATTACGAAAAATAGTAAAACAGTTTTACATCGCATGTATATAAAATGGATCCAATCCATCAACATGGAGATCTACAAGCATGTAACAACATAATTTTACAAAACTGAGACGCAACCCCAAGGGTTAGCTCCAAACCTCCACAAACATGTTTTTCATAAAAATACCTCATTTTCAAAGCTCTTTTTGAAAACCACAGATCTCAACACATCTGAATCATGTATAAAACCGAGAAAAGGCATGAAACCTACTTTTACCCATAAACCAATGTTTAAACATGTAAACAGCATTTCATGCATTTCTACCCAGTGAAAGTAAGTATAATTACATATATCACCATTTAAACAACAGTAGGTCTAGAATCCTACCTTAAAGAGCTAAAAGCTCGACGTCTCAAAATCCAACCTCGTCGGAACGAGAATCTGTCAGCGAAAAACCAAGCCCTGGGCCTCCCAAAAGTTAGAGAAAAGGTAGAGAAAAGGTGGAGAGAAATAGATATGTTTAAAAATAGATATTTTGAGCCTCAAACGATATTTATAACCTTCTACAAAAATTTGCGCCCAGGACCCACCGCTCGGGCGCCCAAGCACTGCTAGAGCGACCCCTTGCCGACATAGACCTTGCCCACCACTGCTTGAGCGCCTAAGCACTGCTCGAGCGGACCCCACTCCGAGCCATGCTTTGGCACCACCCCGCTCGAGCGCACACCCACCGCTCAAGCAGTCACATCTGGGACCAACACTCTACCACCATCCCACTCGAGCAAGCTTCCCACAGCTCGAGCGGTCGTCGCTGGGAGAGAAAACTGATCAAGGCAACCAAAACCGAACCCCCGCATGCTTAACACGTATAACACCTATACAAAACATGTTGTTCTACAATGGAAACATAATCCATGCAACGCAGAGATACATATATGGAAAGAAACATATCAACATATATAAAGATCTCAAAAAGAGACGGGTCCGGGTCTCACATAACTGCCATTACATAATATTTTGAATGGTTTTGAAAATAACGGACAACACACAGTAAATCAACCGAATCCTTCAAAATTACAAATGCTAGGTGTTTGTTCATCCAAAGAGTGGGAAAAGAAATGAGTGTAGAACTTTGGAAGTAGTGACTCCTATATTTTCTTGTACTAAAGTGAAAACACAACTAAATGTTTAACTTAAATTTGAGATTGCTAATAGAAATACAAAAGAATTTATTTAAAATATAAAACATTGTAAAAAAACAAAAAATAAGCTAATAAATCAAATTTTTATGTTGCTTATTTTTTAGTGAACTTTTCATCTTTATGTTAAATTTTTTAAATTATCTTGATTCATCTCGTTAAAATTGTTAAATGTTGTGTGTATATTAATTCTAAGCTATAACCACTACCAAGTAAACTTTAGTCTATTATGTTTCTTGTTCTCTCAATGACAGCTCTATATTGAGCTGGTGAATTGTTATGGCTGTGGAAAATTTTCAGAACTTGAGGCATATGTCGAGGCTAACAGGGAGAAATTTGAAGTTGTGAGTCCTTAAATGTCTACTTCACTTCACTCTTATATGTAGTTTTGAGATGGAAGCCTAATACATTTGGGGTTGCAGTTTGATGTTTGTTCATTCTATCAATCTAATGAAGCTTCTTCCAAGTCGAATTGGTGAAATAGGTTGTCTCATCCATGTATAAGCGGAATATCCAAAGATTGACTAAGTTATAGTTAACTATTTCCCTCAAATACATAGCCTACATAGTGCAGCTAAATAGCCATAAGGAAACAGAAATGCATGTAGCCAAATGATTGTTACTATGTCTCACTATTGCTTCATTAATATTGCATTTGTTGTGGGTGCCTTCCCTACTTTAACAAGCAATGTTAATATGTTGTCTTTTTAGATTCTAGATAGTGAGATATATGCGACAATAAATCAAAATGATGGAATGCTTAGATTCCTAGAGGATCCTGAGCAATATAAAACCTGTGAGATGATTGGAGCAAATTAACTCATCAATCCAAAGGTATGTTCTTACGAAAACTTGCAAATTTTTCTTTTCCAAAAAAGAGATAGAAAACATAGAAACAAGAAGCTCGTTTTCTTTTCTACAAACCCATGAACCTAATTGGGTTATTAATTTCTAAATGAAGTAGGAAAGCTCACCAAGTAGATTTCATGTTTGATACTCCTAATTAACAAGTTGAATATGGTCAGTAGAGAGTCAAACTTAGTGCAGTTGAAAATTTAAAACTAACGAATATAAGGATTTTTGTTGAGATGTATTTTGAAAATTTAAAACTAACAATGCTTGTTATTGGTCTTGAGATGTATTTTGATAATTTAAAACTAACGTATATAAGGATATTTCTTGAGATGTATTTGGCAAGTATTTACCTCTACAGCTAATATTTTGTTAAATGTGGTGTAGTAGTTTCGCATATTTGAATTTTGATTGTTGATTACCCATACTTTATTGTTTTTAAACTATAGTTCTGAATTAATTAATCTCGAAGTGCAATTACTTCTGGACGAGTCAATACTCTATATTGAACTCCATCAATTTATACTGATTCAAACTATGCAACAAATGAATAACGGCCTGCTAAAACTGGTAATTTCTTCCCGTAAGTATAATATGAATTTACACTTGCTATGATCCCTTTTTTTTATTTAAATTTGAGTTTTACTTAGAGAGTACAATGCTTTTTTTGGGTATCCAAATTGTGAAAATGCATATTGGACAGGTTATTTTATAAGTAGGCTAACCGTCAAAAGTTATGACAAAATGATGAATCGTTACCATTTAGTAAGATCATCAGCCTAATCTTAATTGCAAATTATGGATCTTGGAGGCACTTGCCATAATATTATAAAATTGTACCATGTTTTTTTATCTTACACAATCATGCATAAAGATAACTGGAATTCTTTAAGGACAGAAGCAATTCAGGGTCAAACACAGATGTATTACCTAGCGCTTTGGCAATTGCTCAGCATCATAATACAGTTAGTGGGATAAAAAGACAGCATGTGGCTGTTCACTATGCAAAGCAACTTTTAATGGATTATGCAAAGGTGCATTTACAACTCTATTATTACCAATGTTGCTAGCATTTATTTTTTAAGCCAACCATACTAATTAATATTTATTTTTTTAGGCTTAGAATGTAGTTGCATCATCACTTGCTTTGTTAACAGAGTCAAGATTAAATTGTAATCATGAAGACTCAATCACCAAGTTAGTCTATAAAAAAGCGAGGTAAATGTATTGTGTAACACATAAATTACAAAAAAAAGTCATTAAATAAAAGATTCATCAACTCTAATCAACTCAATGGCTTAAATAAACTTAAAAGAGGACAATATAGCTATTCTGTTTACCAATTAAGCCCAAGCCAAGAAATCATGAAAGATGCAGAAATTAATAAACCCTAATGCACATTATTTACACACACACACACACACACACACACATATATATATATATATCATGAGATAACATCAACTAATAAATGTGTCCTTAAATACATAGAGAGAGAGAGCGAGAAAGAGATAGAGAGACATGCCTTGTCGGACAGAGGCTCACAGCGGAGAAGCTGAGCAGCGCACGGTGAAACCACGATCAGAGTCTGGCGGGAGAGAATGCAAGAGAGAAAGGCAGAGAGCGCGAGAGAGGGAGAGATACAGCATGAGAGAGAGATGAGACACATCGAGCGAGAGAGAGAGAGAACAGGGAGCATGAGAGAGATGAGACATAGAGCGAGAGAGCAAGAGAGTGCAAACAGAGAGTGGGAGAGAGAGGAGACAGAGAGCATGAGAGAGAACACAGAGAGCGGAAGAGAGAGGAGACAGAGAGCAATAGAGAGAATGCGAACAAACGCGAGAGAGGAGTGAAACGGCAAAGAAACGTTGTGATTGTTCAAATTTGGAGGGCTCAGATTAGATCGTGGGGGAGAGGATGCTCTGGCTGTGGAGATATTAGGTTTGGCAGTCAGACCCTTTTTACCCAAGTCTTGCTCGCATACCCAAAAGCGCAATTGGGGCATGATGCCCAAATTGTTATGAGCTATTGGAGTATTAAATATAATCTTAGCTGTTAAAAGTTTAAAACCAACATAAGTCACCCATTTTCCTCTTGATTTAATCTCAGCAGTCTAAATTTGATCCCATCATCCAACATTTGCCAGCACTTCCCACTTCTGCGCACGTTTGCTCGTTCCACTTCTCCCTCTCCCGCGTTCTTTGTCTCTATGGCTCTCTCACTCTCTCTGTGGCTCTCTCGCTCTTTGTTCTTTCTTTCTCTCTCGCTCTCTATGTCTCCTCTCTCTCTCTCATGCTCTGTATCTCCCTTTCTCGCACTCTTTGCCTCCCTCTCTCGCGTTCTCTCTCGCCAAGCCGCGGTCGTGCTTTTGCCGTGCGCTGCTCAATAGAGGTGCGCTGCTCAGCTCCTCTGATGTGAACCTCTTTTAGATAAGACATCTCTCTCTCTCTTTCTCTCTCTCTCTCTGTCTCTCTCTGTTATTTTAGGACACATTTATTAATTGAGGGTATCATAAGATTTGTGATGTTAGTTATCTCACGATATATATATATATGTGTGTGTGTGTGTGTGTGTGTGTGTGTGTGTGTGTAAATGATGTGCAATAGGGCTTATTAATATCCTTATCTTTCATGATTTCTTGACTTGGGCTTAATTGTTAAATAGAATAGCTATATTGTCCTCTTTTAAGTTTATTTATGCCTTTGAGTTGATTGGAGTCGATGAATCTTTTATTTAAAGACTTTTTTTTTGTAATTTATGTGTTGCACAATACATTTACCTCGCTTTGTCATTTTGTATATATCTTCTGAACATATTTTACGCTTGTAAGAATATGTGTTGGCCATGAGATGATTCAATAATTAGAATTGATAATTTTTCGTGCTATAGGTTGCATATTAAAAAGGGATGGTAGATTGAGATGTATGTTTCCAATATATTAGGTCGAGGTTAATGAGGTAAAGAAAAGAAGGCAAAACATTTTGATCTCCGACAAGAAAAATTGTGATTTATTCTTTTAGAGTTTCGATGAAAGCTTAGTTTGGTTTGTTTTGGTTTGGTTTATTCTTTTTGAGCTTCGACTCTGATATAAAATTCTTGCTTCGACAATTCAAAAGTCTGAGAAGATTTTTTAGTAATGAATTAGTCCAAAAGGCATAGTTGATGAACAATAGGTGAATATTCTTGTACTACCTCTTGGTCCCATAAAACAGAAGATGCTAGGTTTGTTGAAAGATGGTTAACATTTATAAATAATGAAACAATATATATTGTTGATGAATAAGAACAGATTCGCCATTTAACGATATCAAGAATATCTTTATGATGTTTCCTAAAAAAATGAGTTGTTCTCAATAAAATTTGCTGGAAAGAGTAAATACGCCAAACATATTTTCTATATGTTCTGGAAAATAGAAATAGAAAACAAAAAAAAAATGTAGCAAGCAAGACATAAACTATAATAACCTTTTTTGGCTTTAGATGGCTCAAATGATTGCTGAAAGCTTTCGGGAGGTATTCTTCAAATTGAACTTTCAGAATGACTTTAATGAAGCTCATTTTTTCTTGGGGTAGCTAAGTCATGACCAATAGATTATAGTAAATTACTTAGAGGATGTTAGTTTAAGATTATTTTTTCACTTTTAGCTAGTAGTTTAGCAAAGAGTTAGGAAAATCTAAACAGGTGTAGTTATTGGATTTTTCTTGTAACTTCTGATTATAAACCAACAAATACAAATTTTACTATTTGAAGCTATAAGTTAGCATCTTGAATAAGTATTTATAAAATCTTCTTTAAGCCATATTCACATCTTTCTATCTATATTTATTAAGTTCATAATTTCAAATACATCAAACACCGTCTTAAACATATCACAACTATTTGTTTTAGGGGTGCACTGAGGGACAAAACTCAAAAGACGTACTTCACTAAATGGCAGAAAACTAACCAATATTAAGAACCGAGTAGTCACATGCACTGAAAACCATAAACTAAGAAAAAATTAAATGGCAATTTAGGCATTGTCAACCAAAGGTAAAATTGACAGTCAAAATACAATGCTTTAACAAAAAGCTCATTTATATTTCGATTTATTCTCAATGTAGGCAAATTTCTTTAGACAACACAACTGAACAACATGAGAGAGCTAAAGTTTAGAATATGTTTACATATCAAATTAGAATAATAGAAGCATCATATATAATGCTTTAATAAATAACCCAAGTCCTTGTGATTAATGTCACTTGTGAATGTCAATTTCAAAAGAAAAATGCGATCTCAATGGAAAAACCCACATAAAAAAGAGCAAAAACTCATACAGATTGGGGATAAATGGTCTTGGGGTGGCGGCGATTTTTAGGCTATTTTGATTTTCTGTCCCGAAATTTGATTTATCACAACTAAATGTAGAAACATGATCTAAGTGTGATTTTTATGTTCAGACCTAGGTTTTGAAGTTATATTTCATACAAAATTGGTTTGAACTGAATTCATTGAGTAGAACTTGAGATATGCCACATTTGCTAAAGAGCGTCAGTTTCTAACCACCCCAAATTGCAAACATAAAAACCTTAGTTTAGAATAAGATTCGAGTTTCGGTTAAAGTATGAAACTTATAGATAACATGTATATCTTTCTTTCCACCTCAAATGAGCCTAAATTAATTAGATTTGATAGATAAAAACACACCTCAAAATCACTATTATAAATCTATGACTGACAAAGCCCTCTGTCGCATGTTTGTTCATGACAAGAAACCATGTTTCTAGTCACCAAATCCAAAAGTGATTTTCATGGAAAGTGTAAAAAATATATTGACCTATTTACTGTCCAAATATTAGACCTAGATACCCTCGGATGGCCCACCAAGCCGTTTGTAAACTCTCTGTTGTAACCTGGTCCTGCTGAACTTTTTATAGCTGACTGAACCCATTTTATAAAATAGCCAATATCTCTAACTTGTTCCAAATAACTACCCTTATCGCTATTTATGAAATTTGTCGAACATATTATTCTAGAGCATATCCAAAAAAAGTCCTATAACCCTTGATTTGATGCCCCAAAATTGAGACCAACTGAGGCATAATTTTTGTACTTTTCTTTGTAAAGTGCTGAATTATTTTCTCTTAAATGAAACAAATGGCCCATTTATCTTAGGATCTGACCTTAGTGTTAAACATAAAAGTTTTAGAAAATATGTACATCTAAATAGGGTCCAAAAATGAAAACTTAATTCGATGTCTAGGTACCCCAAAACACTGTTATGCTTTTTAAATTGACACTTAAATATTTACCCTTAAATTGTTAAGTGTGTAATGACATGTTTTATTGTGGGACTTGAAGCATAGGCGTTAATTAAATTGTATTGAATGATTAGTGTATTATAATGATTATTTGATGATTAGAATTCATGTCGCTAAGTTAGATCTATGTCTTATGAATTGTAACTTTTGCTTCACATACTTATACGTCATACTTTAATGAGTTGTATCATATGCTATATTGGGTTGTACAATTTGCCATGCTTAGTTGCATATCATGCCATTGCTAATTGTACGTCAGAATATTAGTTGTTATACCATGAGTATTGTGATTGTGGCACTGAAGACATTTTGTGGGTTACCTTTTATATGTTTTTGAGTTGTATCTTGATATGGTTGATGTGAGGGAAGGGAGACCTTTTTATCTTGATTAGTGAGTCCTAGTTGATGGGCGTGTTAATAATGGACCATATACGTCATGAGCCGTGTTACATCCTAAGCCGTATCACATCTTAAGCCGAACCGTCGCTATAGGACGTGGTGATCGGGAACGTTGACGTACGAGAACCTAATGTACGTGAACATAATGGTGCCATTCAAATTATTTTGTTAGGTATGATTTACTTTGGGCAATATACGTCCTGAGCCATGTTACGTCCTAAACTGTATCACATCTTGAGCCGAACTACTGCTATAGGTCGTAGTGATCGGGAACACTGATGTATGGGAACGTAATGGTGCCATTCGAATTATTGTGTTGCGTATGAATGACTTTGGGTCATGTACGTCCTGAGCCATATTACGTCCTGAGCCGTGCCATGTCTTGAGCCGAACACCCGCTATACGCCGCTGTGATCGAGAACGTTGGTGTATCCGAGCCTAACATATAGGAATGTAATGGTGCCACTCGAAATTTGATTGGTTGATTTATAATTGGGTTGGGCAAACGCATTTGAATTGCCCTCTTCATTACTTGCATAATTTGTTGTTTAATACTTATGTGTCTACTGTATTTATATCTTTTCATGTCTCCTTGATTTCTAAATGTTTTAAGTGTTTATGAAATGCGTTGTGGTGAGTTTGTGCTACGAGAATGGTTAGAGAGTTTGGAGAGTTATCTTTTGAGTTTTGGCTCATAGCATTCGTGCCACAGGTGAGGAGGAGTTCTTGGAGGAAGTCGCCCCCGAAAAAGAAAAAGGTTTTGAAGAACATGGTGAGTGGCAGAAGCTAGTGGACCCCGACAATGCTTGCTGAAGATTCGAATCTTCTCATTTTGTTCTTTTTATTCAGTTTCCCTGTGCTTATTGTAATTTTTGTAAATCTTTTGCGAAACTGTAATCGCTATGTATTTTTGAACAGTTCAGAACTTTTAATGATGTAATATTTATGATATATAAATATGAATAAATGGCTAGAATAGTTCTCTTAACTATATTTATGTATGTCCTGACGTGCCTGTAGGATATGGCGTTACAGTTGGTATCAAAGCGTAGGTTTAGTGAACCTTCAGGCTTTGGGTTATGGAAAATCATGTGTTCTGTCGCGTTGAAGCTCTGTAGGATGCGTTGTATTGATTATTATTATCATCTAAAATCTGCTACATCTAAGTCTTATAGCAAGTCACGTCAAGACGCTAATGAGTTCCGGAGAAGGAAGGAATCTATATGCAAAAGACGAGTAAGGGCATTTAAATCGAAGACCAAAGATTCATGCAATGAGTTATCTTATTTTAAGGGGGGTAGACTGGAATACGCACTTGGAGAAGTTTTAGATATCCCCTCTAGAGCTACAGTTAGAACCCCGCAACTTCATTCTTATAAGTTCTTTTTTTTTGTTTACCCTAAGCCCTTGTATCAACTTTTGTACTTGGTTGAAGTTCTTTTACATGTGCTTCCTTCTTATATCATTAGTCCTCAACGGTAACGTCAAGTGTCGTTCGTCGGTAACCCTTATGCACCAAAGTCTAGTTGATAATTTTATCAGAAATTAAATCCTAGAAAATATCCTTGTCCTCGAGTTTTCATACCTCGATAATAACTGGTATTCACATTTGAATTTTCTCTGATTCAAGCCATCTTCCTTGAACTAACTCTTCTTTTGTAGAACTTGATATCAATTCTTTGTTAATTACCCATTCTGAACATTATGAAACCACAATAAGTTGTAGTAATTTGTGAATTCTTCGTACACTCTTGAAATCTTTACCAGGGAAGTAGACTTAGATACTTGGATTGAAGTACGTTAGGCAGACGTAACTTCAAGGCAAATATTTAGTTTGGCTACCCATTGCTTAACATCTTTTTTATCATAATCTAATTGTACTGGATTAGTTTTGAGGATATTTGTTTAAGTATTGTTCACTGTCTTTCTCTTGTTGCATCTACATTTGAACCCCAAATGACCACTCAATTTGTGTCAACGGTGACTACCTTAACCGTGACCACTTGACCTCATCCAACATATCTTTTGAACCATCTGAAAATCTTCCCTTGAATCTCAGTAAATGACTTGTTCACCTTTCCTAAGCCGTTCTAACCCCCAGCCACATATCGTGCAGTCTAGTACATCATTCAAAATCCTCGGCTAAACACTTGACCACTCGCCACCCCAGGTTGCCTGTCTTAAGACCTAGATCGATGAGAAATGATAGTTATTAGAGTTTAGCGCTTTCACGAGAAACTCAATGGGTAGCCACCTGGCGCATCATCGAGTCGTAAAGCAGATCTCTACATAGAGTTATAGCATAGAATGTCTGCTAACGTCCACGCTTAACGTGCTTTGAAAATCAATAGCCCCGACTTCAAGAACTGCTAAGTAGGAGCTCATATAACATCTCTAATGGAGACCTACACTTTCTTTATTCTTCTTTTCTCCTCTCTCTCTCTCTCCTCTCCTCTTCTCTCTACGCTGAAAATGAAGAAGGAAATGGAGGTTTAAGGTTCCCTTTTATAGACAATGTTAGTGGGTAAGGCTTATTTCACAAGCTTCCTTAACTATGGGTTTAAGTACCAAACCTTGGTTCACATAACCTTACTTCAGTTTATGAGACATGGCCACCAAGTTGGGCATAAGTTCCTAAGGTGGCCGGCCACGTAATTGCTCTCTTTTTGTTAATAAATAATTTTCTTTATTTAATTATAGGTGAAATCTGGGTATTTTCTCATAAGTTCGTTTTCTTGACTTTTAGGGCCTAATCCTTGATTTGAGTTGACTTGAAATCTGGGTATTTTCTCATGGGATACCAGAGACCTGTGGTGTTTCTATTGTACTACAGTTATTACCTCTCAGCTATTTAAGAACAATTCTATTTCTAGGCCTGTAGTTCATTACATAGTTCTTTTCCAAGAACCAGGCATTGGTACTAGCAATGACCTTCTAGTCCTTTGGACTATAAAATAAATCACCCTTCGATCCCCTAAGATACCCAACAAAGAAACAGACTTCCTTCCTCAATTCTAACTTATCTGCGTTCCCGTTCAGCACGTGTGATGGACACCCCCAAATCCGAATATGTCTTAGATTAGGCTTGCGCATGGTCCATAATTCTGTAAGACTAGAAGGTACTAACTAAGAAGGCACTAAGTTCTGAATATAAGCTTATATTTCTAATATGCTAATCCCCAAAACGAATCAATTAACTCTGAACAATTTATCATAGACCTTACCATCTCTATAAGAGTCCTATTTCTTCTTTTTGCTACACCATTCTGCTGTGGATTGCCCGGTGCAGTCAACTGGGATGTGATCCTTACCTTTGATAAAAAATTTGTAAACTCTCCCAAGAGGTACTCGCCACCACGATCGGACCGTAGGATCTTGACGCATTTATCCAGATACTTCTCCGCTTTCACCTTAAATTTTTTAATTTTTTTAAAATATTCAGACTTATGGTACATCAAATAAATGTACCCATACCTTTAGTAATCATCGATAAAAGTGACAAAATACTCAAAATCTACTCTAACCCGGATAATCTTGGGTCCACGTAAATCAGAGTGAACCAATTTCAACAGCTCTTTAGCCCTATAGCCATTGGCCAAAAATGACCTCCTGGTCATCTTTCCCTTTAAGTAAGATTAGCATACTGCAAATGCCTCCACTTTCAATGAACTCAATGGTTCGTCTTCTACCAGCCTATTTACCCAAAAAAAAGACCTCTACATAAGTGCCAAAGATACATTTAGTTCATTAAAGAATGATCATTTCTCGTACATGGTAAATTAAATGTATTATT
Source organism: Heliamphora exappendiculata (assembly GCA_034768845.1). Lineage (NCBI taxonomy): Eukaryota > Viridiplantae > Streptophyta > Magnoliopsida > Ericales > Sarraceniaceae > Heliamphora > Heliamphora exappendiculata. The sequence goes on along the minus strand of JAOTRH010483034.1, from coordinate 47,351 downwards.
CAATTCATTCAATTGTAGTATAAGAGAGATTGAAATAATAACATAAAGATCATTCACCAATATACAGAACAAATTGCCCATTTATTATCCTTAATAACCACAGAGTTATTAAAATAAATCAAATATCCGTCTTCAACCAATCTAGAAATGAAAACTAAGTTCTTTCTAATGAAAGGTACATAAAGGCAATCTCTCAATATTAAAACTCGATCTCTACTAAAATTGAAAGTGACATCTTTCACTACAACTGCTGTCACCTTTGTATTATTACCTATGTGCAGGTAAATCTCTCCATTACTAAGTTATCGGATTTTCTAGAACCCCTACAATTAATTGCAGACATAATTAGTAGCTTTCGTATCTACACACCAGGTACCGGTAGATAATACCGCTAAATATGTTTTCACAACTAGTGAACAAAAATTACCTTGATTGTTCAACTTGCCGAGATAAACTGGATATTGCTTTTTCCAGTGCCCTTTCTGATTGCAGTAAAAATATCTGCCTTTCGGCTTCTTCACACAAGTCCGTGGCTGACCAACTATTTTGAAAATCGTGCCACCTTGTTTCTGAACCTTTTTTGTCTCCTTACCTTTTGGCTTGGAAGTAAAACCCTTTTTAGCAATAAAAGCACTTACTGGCTTTCTAAGAACACTCTCTACTGCTTAGAAGTTCTTTAAGTAGTTCTGCTAGGGAAAAACTGAGTTTGTTCATAGTATAATTAAGGCAAAACTGCTTAAAGCTATCAGGCAGCGATTGGAGTATGATATTGACTTGGGTTTCCTCGTCAATCTTAGCTCCTAGGATCTCTACTTCATTCAAAAGACTGATAATCTTCAGAACATGATCCCTAACTGGGGTGCCTTCAACCATATTTGTGTTCATCAAAGAATTCATGGCCTCTTGGCTAACCGCACAATTTGAATTCCCAAACATCTCTTTGAGGTTCATAATCATGTTAGAGGCACTAGGCATAGACTGATGCTGACATTGCAATACTTTTGATATGAAAGCCAAAATGTAATATTGCGCCATCTGATCAGCCTTTTGCCACTTCTGATAAGCTCGAGTTTTCTATTCGGTCGCCCCCTCATCAAGTACTGGTGGACAAATCTCAGACAACACAAACTTATAATCCTCAGTAGTTAACACAATATCCAAGTTCCTTTTCAAGTCAACATAATTAGGTCCAGTTAGTATGTTCTCTTTGAGTATTGTCGCGAGTGGATTGAAAGTTATTTTAATATCTGAGAATCACATAATTAAAAATCATTAATTATGATGATCAAAACTTTGAATTTAATTTTAAAATTTGGTTCCCTCTACCATTTTAAAAAGAACTCGACAGCAGCGTAATACACCGTGAATAGTATGCCTCAATGAGAAGTTCGTCTACTTTTCATCATTCGTCTAAAAAGGACAATTCCTATTAATTTTACTATTTAGGAAACAGACCAAGCCAAATAAAATTAAATTGCTGACATAACTTTGATTCTATAAATAATAGCAGTGACTCAGATGGAGAGGATACTATTATTTACAGCTAAATGTATATCATCACTTAATTCGAAATCAATCGCTTCGTAATGAACCCTTCAGATGGAAAAGTGATCTACACTAACAATTATCTAAAATTATCTGTAAAAGAGGTTTGTATCGGTAATATCACAATTAATTCCGTCCGATATGGAGGAAGGCCCAAATGCTAACACACAAAATTAATTATATCACCTACGAACTAATGATGAACACCATGGGATTTATCTGTAAATAAATTTTCTCAATCACTTAGTTTTTTAAATAATTTTGAGGGTTATAAAAACTGTTAAATTTATAACAAATTCATAATTTTGAAATATACCACACGTTACAAGTATTCCGGTAAAACCAATCTTACGTGTTATGTGTAACTAATAAAATTTTTAATTTTCCCTATTTATGAAAAAATATTTTTAAATAAAATTTAAGAATTTAATTTTATTCTCCAATTACTCATATTAACCAATTTTGAAAAAATAAATTTATTTAAATTAAATTATTTTGTCAAGCATGTAACAATAATGGTTGTCCATGTTGTCTAGAATCATACATCTACAACAAAAAGTCATAAATAGTAATAAATATACATGTGATAATAAATAAACAGAGAATCTCAACTTCTATGGTCATTCTAAAATTCCTGAACCGCCTCATGATCCCAAGGCATCCATGTTTGCCAGCGCGGCACGGGGTTCAACCTACCCGGTCAGGTTGCGGGGTCTAGAGATAGCGTCCCCGAAACCAAGCACCATTCTATCATGTCGAAACCCTAATCCGAGTAAAAAACTACATACATCCTGGCTCAATCCTCGATTAAAACTTCATTCTAAATCGACTGGCTTGTTTTCGTCCGAACGGGTTGACTGTCGTCTGAATGGTTTTGCTCAAGTTGCTTTTTCGTTCAGACGGGCGTTCTGACGGTCTTCCTCTAAAAACTTCTTCGTCCGGACGAGAGTCTGGACAGAATCCCTCCAAAATGATTTTCATCCAACGGAAGGTCGGGCGTCCGGATAGAACGTGATTTTTTGCACTTCATTTTTCTGCCCTGGCTGCACCATTCTTCACCAAAACTATTCTAAACACATTAGAACTCTGCAAAATGACTGAAATCCTTTTGGGGCTTCCAAAACACAGTCCAATCTTCAACTCCAACCTGTTAAAGATTATAAGCTTTATTCCTATGTCTCCATATAAGGAGTTTACTTTAATCTACTAGAGAGAGAAGGTCACATATGATCATATGCCCCCAATGGAGTTCATATTGATTCTACCACAATCAAAACCGCCGTGAAAATCAAAAACCATCATCATACATTCATGCAATCAAACACACATTCATATAAGACAGTAAAGCCGAGATAGAATGCTGCAAAACAATGGTTAGCACAGTTCTAGCCTACCCGAACCCCATATGCATAGATCAATAGATATGGACAACATAGACTTGATTCAACCCATATGTAACATCAAAGACTGCTCTGATACCACTTGAGTGGAACTAAATCACAGGAAACTAAGATGGTGCATACGAATCAAATCAAACAGGGCACGGGGCAAAGTTTATACAACAAAAAAAAATTGTGTTATGCCATTATGTCCGGATGGACGAGGAAACCGTCCAAACGAAAACCATACGGGATGAACAAAATATGCCCAAACCCCGAAATAGAAATTCGGTACACCCACAAGGTAGAATAGGGATTATAACCGATCGATCCCACTAATTTGATCATGTTTTTGTTCTTGAACTTGAATTGAAAGATCAACATGGCAATCAATCAGTAATTTTTTCTCCATTCAAATCTTCTGATGTATTCCAAAATGCCGAAAAGACACGAACTGAGTGTGGGCTTATATCCTTCGTGCTCCATACCCTATTTAACTACCTCTTCTTGTCACGTCCTATTTTTTATAAATGGTATTTGTGACCAGCCAGTGTGTCAAGTTCACCCGAGGCCTACTTTTTAAATCGTTTAAGGATTTTCAAACACATTATTTAGAAAAGGTTTAGCGAAAACATGAATTTACAAATATACCCAGTGCCAAACTAGTTTCATAAAGTATATTAATTTTACAGGCGATGATCTGAGTACAAAAAATTTATAGCTGAATATAAGCAGGTACAAGTGTCCCAACTAAAAAAAACACAAAATGATATTTTTTTCTCTTCGACCGTCCGGCATTTACCTTACCCTGAAATGCCACAATATAAATTTTGTAAGCACAAAGCTCGTGTGAGTGTACATATATTAGTGTTACAGGTTTGTCATGAAATATCAATTTTACCGTATGAAAATATTTCATCAAACTATCTTGTTAAAAATATCACTTTTCATAGACATATTTCAGGCATTATGCCCTAGCAAGTTTTTCATAAATAGGTTACAGACATTAAGCCCTAGCAGGTTTTTCATAAATAGGTTACAGGCATTAAGCCCTATGTACGATGATATGCTCATGGCTATGCCAGAATTACGTAGGGAGCGACCCCACAACCCTTTTCGTTATGATATCATAACCAGCAATCACCTGGCCGTGATCCTATCCTTATACATCTCGCTGTTCAACACCCCAGCGACCGGGCTAATACCATTCAAGCTATCATCATATACACATTTTCAAAGTAATCTCAACAGGATATTCATGTCTTTCTCAAATCAAGAATATTCACATTTTTCACAGATATATCCATGATATGAAAGTTGAAAATTGTCATTTCATGCGAAAACATAATATTTTGCATTCAAAACATAACAGAAAAACTTAACAGGAAAGTTGTACGAAAAATGTCATTTTATGCGAAAACACAATATTTTGCATTCAAAACATAATAGAAAAGCTCAAGTAACAAAGATATACAAAACTGACATAGTTTTAACGAGAATTTTATTTAATTACTCTTGTCTGGGCATCCAAACCTAGATGGACACATAAATATACTAAATTTAGTGAATTTATCATAATATGGAATTATCCTATTCTTTCTAACTCTCTTTAGTTTCATTTTATTATTTATTTTTATTATTTATTATTATTGTTATTATTATTATTATTAGGATGTTTTATCAAATGGTAAGAGAAAACTTCATATTTTTGTTACTTTGACAAAATCTTATAAATTTTAGCCGAGTAAGAAAACTTACAATTTACAAATCTTGAACAAAATTAAAAATTTGGATTAAGCTACTATAAAATGTCAGTTTGAGAAATTTTTATCATATAATTTATTCTTGAAGAACATAATTATTTCTTGACCTTTAAAACTCTTTAAAACTCTTTAAAACTCTTATTATTTTTATATAAAAGAGTTGATTTTCCTTTTGAGTTTAAACAAATTATATCAAATGTTTAATTTTGAGTTCAAAAATTTGGTCTAATCTAAAGAGAAAACTTGTCATTGAGTTTTAAAATAACAACATTCTTTTTAATGTAAATCCAATTAAATTTTTATGATTTCATAATGCTTAACCCAAAATATAAATCTTTGTAAAGCAATTTGTTCTAACTTATAAATTTTTACAAGTAAATCTTATTTTTACCTTTCTTAATTTTGTTTAGAAATTTATTTCAAAAGAAGATTCAAAATTCTTTATTTCTATATTGTTGTTTTTATGAAGAGAGATTAATTATAAAAAAATTTTTAACAATCTTCATTATAATCAATACAAGCAGCCAAACAATTTCCAAACCGTAGCCATACACATACAGTTTTTTACACACACACACACACAGGTTTTATTTAACACACGCACGCACACACACACACACACAAAACACACACACACACACACCACGCACACAGCACAATTTCATTATATACATATATATAGAGTAGAGAGGCGACAGAGAGAAATAGAGAGGGAGAGACCGAGAGAGAGATGAGAGGGGAGAGAGAGAGCGAGAGATATAGCAGAGAGAGAGAGGTCAGGGCCGAGAGAGAGAGGGAGAGACTTCGGCAGCTCACCGGAGTTGGAGTCACCAGAGCAGAGGGGTGACGGTGGAGTAGAGGGGCGCCGGCGTCGCGTCTTAGTGGCTTCGGTTCAACGTTCTGCGAGATGAAGCTTCTTCAGCTTCTTCTTCTATATTTATATGCATTGTATATATATTATATATGTTATATATTTTCTCACTCTCTCAATAACTCAGAGGCTTTCCGAGGATTGTGTGTTCAACGGCGGTTTGGCTGAGTATTTATAGGCATAGCGCTGGACAGATGTCTCAACGCATGCGAAAACAAATTTTGGGCTGCCAAGTATACGGCGGCTTGAAACTTACATGTACATCATAAAATTTTTGATATAAAATTTTTAATTTAAAAAAATTTAAAAATTTTAATATAAATTTTTAATATTTTTTTATAAATTATTATATAGTCAGAATTCTTACAGAAATTTTTTAATTATATAATATATTTTTATGTTTATTTTTTAATTATTAATATTTTAATTAATGTAAGTTTTTGAGTTACAATTTAAAATTTAATTATAAGGTTCTATCTAAAATTTTATTTCAAGTTACTTTAAATATCAATTGTTATTATTATTATTTTATTTTTATTTTTATTTACGAGTCGTTACACTTTTAATTCTGACTCTCACGTTACGTGAAAATTCTAAAAGATTATCTCAATGTATCGTATAGCAGCCATGGTTATAAAAGCATATAAATAAGTTATAATAAGAACTTGCGGAGTAAATTACACATGGATTTATAATATAATTATAAAATCCTACCTCAACCTAGAAATAATTTCACAAAATAAAAATTTTAATTCATTCTACTAAAGAATCATAATTACACTCCCAGCTTTATTCTCAAAATCAATTATTCGACCTCCTGTTATTAAATGTTTATTATTCCCCCCATGTTAAGATTACAAATACCTGCCAATTAAATTAAATTACTGACAATTATATTTAATCGGCTTCTTTGAAAATTCTTTAAACCCTTCCACTTAACTTATTTGACTGCCAGATTATGAAATTCACCTGTACAGTTTGGATCGGTCTAAACTTATAAGTTTCTTTAAGAGGATATCATCAATCCCGACTAACCGGGACTTCAATTCTGTCAATAATTAATATTCACCATATAATTAATATTATTATCTAACTCACCTGGATTATTGACTCATATAAGATCGTACCCTCTAATAAATCAAAACGATAAATATTAAATATACGAAAATAAATAATTATTTCGATATTAAGAACATAAGTACTCATAATAACCAAGGGGTGTGAATTAATTTTTATAGTGAGTATAAAATTAATTATCCCAACGTGGTCCTATTTAATACACACAAAGTGTACTAGCACAGCGAGTCAAAACAATAAACGACGCCATTATCTGTTCTCTGTAATCAAGACAGGTCTACTAAAACTCTGTACTACAGTCGTACCAATAGTTTAGCTAATTCTATTTAAACTGTGAACCAAAAACTTATATTCTACAAGAACATTTAATATAGTCTTGTGCGTGTAAGAAGAACTCTACACACCATATTAAATATTATGTAAAATAAAAGACAACTATGCACAATATTAAATAAATAATAAAACAGATACATTGCTCATCAAGAATCTTATTAAAATAAAAAAAAAGTTTTATTAATAAATAAAAATAATAGCAAAAATTCAAACATGATTTTTAGTATACAATCTAACAATAATTTGGAGCTTCTTGGGTTTCGTAGGCTATTACTGTCGGTTTGTGAAAGATTTTTCTAGACTCGCCGCGTTGATGACTCGCCTTACTCGTAAGGGGGTCAAATTCATTTGGATTGAGTCTTGTGAGTTGGCATTCCAGGAGCTAAAGAAGTGGTTTGACGAGTGCACCTATTTTGGTTATTTTAGAACGAGGTTTGGGTTATACCTTTTATTGTGATGCATCACATAACGGCTTAGGATGTGTTTTGATGCAAGAGGCCAACGTTGCGGCATATGGTTCTCGACAGTTAAAGACACACGAAAAGAACTACCCAACCCATGACTTGGAGTTAGTAGCTGTGATTTTTTTCTTGAAGGCATGGTGGCATTATTTGTGTAGGGAGCAATTCGAAGCTTATTCAGATCATAAAAATTTGAAATATTTGTTTCCTCGGAAAAACTTGAATTTACGCCAACGGAGCTAGATAGAATTTATGGAAGATTATGACTTCAATCTCCAATATCATCTGGGGAAGGCCAATGTAGTGGCCGATACTCTTAGTAGAAGGTCTTTTGGTTCCCTAGCTCGAGTTGCTATGCAGGATTGGGATATGCTTGGAGAATTTGACAAGTTCAACTTATGTCTAGGTGAGACAGAGAAGTGTACGACTCTATTTTATGTGGTTTCGCAGCCCACGCTTGTCTCACGTGTTCTTGAGGCTCAACAGACGGATCAGAAAGCTTAGATGTTACGAGATCATGTGACTAGTGGTGAAGACACCAAGGGTTGGATTTTAAACCTGGATTAGAGTTTGAGGTTTTCTAGGAGGGTGTTTGTGCCAAAGTCGTGCCGCGAGGATGTGTTACGAGATTTTCATCATTCTCACCTTGCAGTACACCTAGGAGGTACTGAAATGTATCATGATCTATGACATCAGTTTTGGTGAAATGCAATGAAAAGGGATATGGCTCGATTTGTTTCTCAATGCCTCACTTGCCAACAGGTGAAGGCCGAACATCAGAAGCCAACAGGATTGTTACAGCCACTGCTAATGTCAGAATGGAAGTGGGAGAACGTCACGATAGACTTTATTTTTAAACTTCCAAGATCGCCTAGTGGATATGATGATATATGGGCTGCGGTTGATTGACTGATAAAATCGGTAAAATTTCTTCCCATGCGTATGAAAGATTCTGTGAATAAGTTGAGTAAGTTGTATGTTAGCGAGATTGTTCGGCTACATGGAGTGGGTGTATCTATTGTTTTCGATCGAGAACCATGTTTTACATCTCACTTTTGGCAAAGTCTTCAATCAGCATTGGGGATGAGCTTACTATTTAGCACCGCTTTTCACCCCAGACAGACAGTCAGTCCGAGTGTACTATACAGATTTTAGAGGACATGCTTTAAGATTGTGTACTGAATTTTTAGGGATCGTGGGAGGATTACCTACCGTTGATAGAGCTTACTTATAACAATAGTTATCGGTCGAGTATTGAGATGGCACCTTTTGAGGCTTTATATGGTAGACCATGTAGGTCTCCTGTGTGTTGGACCAATGTGGGGCAAGCAGCCATATTGGGACCCGATTTGGTGCGTGAGATGACAGTAAATGTTTTTGCGATTCGTCAACATTTGATGATGGTCCAAAGCCATCAAAAGAGTTATGTAGACTAGAGGAGAAGACCCTTGGAGTTTGTGGTGAGGGACCATGTATTTTTAAAGGTCTCTCCACGCCGACGTTTGATGAGGTTTAGTCGTAGCGGAAAGTTATCCCCGCGCTTCATCGAACCATTTGAGATCCTTAAGAGGATTGGAAAGGTGATGTACCCTTTAGTCTTGCCTCCTCAGTTATCATCTGTGCACAATGTGTTTCGCATTTCGATGCTTTGAAAGTATGAGCTAAACCCGTCACATGTTTTAGATTGGGATGAGTTGCGAGTGGACGGCGATATATCTTATGAGGAACAAACCGTGAAGATTTTAGATACGAAAGAACAAGTGTTGCATAAGAGAACCATTGCTTATGTCTAGATTTTGTGGCTCCATCATGGTGTTGAGGAGGCCATGTGGGAGCTTGAGTACGAGGTTCGTGCTTGGTATCTGGAGTTGTTTTCGTCTTGAACGTGTAGTGAATTTCGGGGGCAAAATTCCTTAAGGTGGAAAAGTTGTGAGGGCTGGTTCCCATTTCATTTTTTTAATTTACATTTGATGGGTTATGTGTTGCATATGGTATTTATAAAATGGTTTGTTTTTATGAGATGCGTGCAAATTGTGGCTTAGAAATGCATAATAGAATTATTCCCGGAACCGTTGGATGTTGTTGCACAAAGTGAAAGATTTCTGGGCAGGATCGCTCGATCGATCCTGAGGCTGATTAATCGATCAGTCAGGGTTAGATACGCGTGGGGCAGACCATATTATTGGCTTTTGGACACAATCTTCCTACACAAGTCTCTCTCTCTCTCTCTCTTAGAGGGAAGTTGAAACCCTAGCCTTCTCTTTACATTTCTCCTTACTCCGGGTGTATTTTTGGCGTTACAAGAGCGGAACGGTGCTCTACTTGTCAAGAGCTTTGCATCCATCCGAGTGGAATCGCATTTTGACAACATTAGATTTTCAAGGGAAGTTAAAGTGTCGAGTTTTTAACTCACTACGGTAGGATTCTAGACTATCGTGTATTAAAAGTGTGTTATGTGTGATTGCGTTGCATTTTATTGCCTTAAAATACCATAAGATGTTGTATCCTTGTGTTTAAGCCACGTTTGGTCGATAGAAAGCATGCTTTATGTTTTTTAGGCTTATTACAAAGTTTGTAGATGCATGGCTATATGATTTTCAAATGAATGACTTTTGAAAATTGGAGAGGATTATGTAAATATTGCAAAAACATGGACTTCTAGCATTTGAGGCTAACCCTTGGGGTTGAGCATGGATTTTAAATGGTTTGGTTGAAATTAATGATAGCTTTATACAAAATGTTGGTTTACCTCCATAAATTTTGGATGATGTGGCTGTGTTCCTTTTACGATTTCAAGAATATCTTGTGTGCGTTTAATGTTCTTACAAATGTGCCGTAACAATGTAGTGAATTTGGGCCTTAATTGCTCATCGGTGAAAGTCCAAAAATTTACGTAAATAAGTGCTTCGCTCCTTTGAGTTAATCCTCATAAAATGAAGTGATTGCCCCAATAGGAGGTGTTGGCTGTTGCAACAAAGTATAGAGCTCGTCATTGCCTAGCAGGTCATTGGATGCCCTGGACCTAGGTCAATAGTTGAGAGTCTATAGTTGTTACCATTGTCCCCAGTGCGACAATGTCGATACATGTAAATCATTGTGATTATGAAAAACCTTTGTGGTCGTAGAAACCTGTGTGGTTGTGGAAATCATTTTAGTTTGAAAACATTACGGGAGAATGAAATGAATTTGTAGTGTTGTTTTCAAATTGTGGGATGTTGCTTGATTACATGAACACTTTCAGTTTTGAGGAAGGAAAACCGTTTTTAAACTTGTGTGGGTTGAGTTGTTCATATAATCGGTAATTGCATGTTAAGTTTTTAATTCATGCTAGTCTATTTGTGAGACCCGTTTCTTTTTGTTTTTGTAATATTAATATATGATATGTTGGTTATTGTTTTAATCGTTATAGAAAAACATGCTTCTATATGTTTTATGCATGTGTTGGCTTAAATATGCAGGTCGATTTCAATCCCTGTCCTGCTTAGGCATTACAGTAGAAAGTCGATTTGCTTTCTAGACAGAACCGCTTGATCGGTCTGTCTGCATGGGCTGAGTATAAGACACCTCACAGCCTTGGGTTTTGGACCAAAGTTTCTCTTGCAAGCTTCTTTCTCTATCTTTATCCTCTACCTTCTCTCTAGCTTTAAGCTTGGTTTGGGCTCAATTTTTGGCGTAAGGATAACGGATCATTGATATCCTTACCGTGGGCTTCGCATTCATCCAAACAAAATCTCATTTTGGAAACTTTAATTTCTCATCAGTGTGTTAAGTTTTGAGTTTTTAACTCTTTGAGGTAGGATTCTACACTATCTTACTTTAAAAGAGTGTTACATGTGATTTATATGCGTTTTTGCCGTTTTAAAATGCTATAAATATTGAACTTTGTGTTTAAATCGTATTTGATTGGATAAAAAGCATGTTATGTGTTTTTATGGTTTATAACAAAGTTGGTAGATATGCGTGTGTCTGTGGTTTTCGAAAAGACGAGTTTTAAAAATTAGAAGGAATTATGTTTATATTGTGAAAACCTAGTTTGGAGGTTTGGAGTAAACCCTTGCGGTTGAGCCTTGGTTTCTAAACGATTTGGTTGATATGGTGGAAACATTTTGAAAATGTTGGTCGATCTCCATGGCTATATGGGCGATGTGGCTGAATGCCATTGGGCGTGTTGTACATAGCTGTGTGCGTACAAACGTTGGTTTAAATCATGCTGTGTATTTTTTTAACAATTCGATAGATGTACCGTAACAATATGTGTATACTTGGGCCACCATTGCTTCTCGGTGAAAATATAAAAACTTACGCAAGATAGGTGCTTCGTTTCTTCGGGTTAATCCCCGTAAATAAAGTGGTCGCCACATTGGGAGGCATGCCCCATTGGGAGGCATTAGTTGTTGTAACTCTGTATAAAACTTGGGGTCGCCACATTGGGAGGCATGCCCCATTGGGAGGCATTAGTTGTTGTAACTCTGTATAAAACTTGTCATTACCTAATAGATCATTGGATGCTCCAGACCTAAGCTAATGGGCGAGAGTCTATAGTTGTTATCTTTACCCCCGGTACGAAAGAGTCGGTACATACGAATCATTGTATAATTGCGTAATTGGGGCGGATATTGGTCATGCGGTGAAAGATCGTAAAGAATTGTATAATTGGATTAGTACTTATCCCTCGGTGGAAGACCATAAAAGAGTGTAAAGCGTTCAGGAATTATTATGGGTTGTGAAAACCTGGTTAGAAAATAATATGTTGTTTACATTTGATAAACTATGGATGTTACAGGATTATATGAAAACTTGTGGTTTTAAGGATGTAAAACCGTTTTGAGACTTGTGATGTCGAGTTTTCATATAATTTGTGATTGCATGTTATGCTTTTACTTCATGCTAGTTTATTCCTATTGGGCTTCAGTGCACGTTGTGGAATTTAAAAACTTTTCAAGTGGCATAGTTAATCACGCGGGTTGATCTTGGTGATCCCTGGTGGAGGCGAAGACAAAACTCTCTTTTGTCGTTTTTGGTTGCTTTGTTGATCGATTGTTATTATCAGTTGTTAATGGATCATGTAATGATGTAATATGTTTAAGTATTGAAAGCATATGTATTGTAATCTTTATGGGCGTGGTGCCGATGCATGTATGTTTGCATGATGATGGGAGAAACATCGGGTTGGTTGTTTTAAGTTTCTTGGGTGCATGAAATGGTTTTTGTTTGGTTGGTTCAACATTTTAATAAATCATTTTTGGTCAATCTCATACTTTATATCAACGTTTGTGCCTCGATGGAGGATTTTGAGCCTCGTTTTTAGCATGTTTTTGGTGGGCTATGTAATGCCTTGAAAGTTCTCAAAAGCTCAAGTGTTTCAGTTGTAAAAGTGGTGTTTTGAAAATGGGTCCAGAGCTAGACCGCTTGACATACCGTTTGAGCGTTCTATCAGGCAGTCTCTACAAACATTCTATTTTGGATTTTATTGGAAAAATAGTGTCCTAGCAAGGACTGCTTGAGCGGTCTTTTGGCCGATCAAGTGGTCTGGGCAATTTTCAAAAAAATTTATTTGTTTGCTTTAAAGCTTAGCTTTTGGGGACCATGACCTTATTCTTTTAGTTATTTTTTTAAATAAAATAAACCTCCAGAAATGTGTTTTTTTAAAGGTTTTAAGATCGCTTTCGTTTATGTTCTTTAACTCATTTGGGCTCGGGTGGTTTTGGTGGATTGTGATATCCCAAAACCATTGTTCATGGGCGGTTCAGGTGACCCGGGTTTTAGGGTGTGACACTATTCCTATGGGTTTCGGCACACGTTGTTGGACTTAAACATTTTTAGGTGATCTAGATCATTTGTCTTGATATTGAGAAGCACAGATGGTGGTTAAATTAAAACTTGTAGTTTGTATCTTTTGGTTATTTTGAATCAATGTAAATAAATGTTGAATCCTGTAATCGGTCATGTATGTATTGTACCTAAAAACATGTTGGTTGTCAAGCCTTGAGGCTAAGATCTCGTGGATGCTTATGCGTATGGATGTTCGGAGAATTTTGGGAATCAAATATATTTCTTTCAAGTTGTATCATATGTTTTTTGGTTTGGGTATTAAATCTTGGACCTTGAAGGAGGTTTTCAAATCATGTTTTAGCATATTTTGAATTGCTTTATTTGTCTTGAGGTTATTCAAATGCATGTGTTATTTTAAGGCAACCCAAGAGGGGGAGTTGAAGTGGGTCTTAAAAACTAATAACAATTTTTAGAACCTTTTTGAAAACCTTTTAATATAGCAAAAAAAATCAAAGATTAATGCAATGCAAATATTAAAGATGTTAAGGACAGAGAGAATGAACCAGACACCAAAGATTTATAGTGATTTTGGCTTCTTCCAAGTCTACGTCCACTCCTTAATTCTCCTATTGAGAATTTTCACTATGTAGAATGCTTCACGGACGCATTCAAAGTCTTACAACCTCAAGACTTTTCTTGAGAATATCCACTAGGATACGAATGTTTACGGGCACATTCAAAGGCCTTACAATAGCCTCAAGATGATCCTATGAAAATAATCTCCTATTTTCTTCTAATCACTCTTGAGCTCTTCTTTGATGGGATTTACTCACTCACTCAAAAGACAAAGAGTAACTCACTCTTGGATACAATAAATAAAGTGTATCAATGAGTATCACTCACTCTCTTTACAAAAATTAATTGGTAATAAATGAAGGAGTAAAGAGAGATGAGATACAAGAGCTGGAGTTACAACAATAAATGAAAGTTTGAAGATTTTAAGTTTGAATCAAGCAATAGAATAGTGATTGTAAGTCTCCAAAGAGTTTAAATGCTAAGGAGTAACTCCTTATATAAGTTTTGGAGTCTTTAGGACCATTGGAGGTAGGTAAGGGCATTTAATGCTAAAAATTCAACCGTTAAACTCTGCCGCGAATTTGAATTTCGGTCGTAGGTGTCGACATAAAAGCTTTTCGGTCAACACAAAATGTTTAGGGCATGGTTCTTCAAGTGGTTAAGTCGATTTTGATCTTTAGAGGGGTCGACACAATTTCTGTAATCTTTCTCACTAACACAACGGTGTCGACACATTTGGTTTTGGTGTCGACTCAATGGTTCTTCAAACTTTCAGAGAGGGCAATTTGTGTCGACTCATATTACCTAAGTGTCGACACTAAAATTCTGCAGGAACTCGAGGAGGATTTGTGTCGACTCATTTGAACTTTGGTGTCGCTCAGAATTTCTTCAGGCGGGCTCGGGATATTTGTGTCGACTCGTCTTCCAGTTGTGTCAACTCACAAAATCTGCATGTGGCCTTAGTACTTTTGTGTCGACTCATTTTTTATTTGTGTCAACTCAAAGTTTCGGATAATAAAAGTGAGGAACCACTTTTGTGTCAATCTAAACTGAGTTTGTGTCGACTCTTTTTGAGTGCAGAGAGTTTCGACACTTGTGTCGACACAAAATCTATTTGTGTTAACACTAATTTTTAATACCTGAAACATCTTCAATGTATATGTTAGGGTGTCAACTCATTTGCTCAAAGTGTTGACACACTTGAGATGCTCAAGTATTTTTTGTCTTAAAGTGTTGACTCAATTATCAATGGAGGTCAATACAAAATATTCTCATTCAAGAATACATAAGTGTTTAATCCATTAAGAGATGAGTCATCTCATAAGGCTAAAATGTGTCAACTCATTTGTTCAATTTGTGTCAATACTATCTTTTTGAAAAAATTAAATATTATCCTTTTAAATCAATTTATTCTTAAAAAATAAATTATCAAAATTATCAAAATCAAAATAATAAGTCCCTTAGCTAATAATCTTCTCTTTTCAGATGATTACAACAATTTTAATATTTTCTAAAAAAATTTTTAAAAGATTTTTTAACAAAAATTCTCCTCTTATCGATATGCTTTAAATAGGATACGCAATCACAATAATTGGACATACATTCAATTAGAGTAATATACATTTTGAAGATGATTTGCAATGTTAACTCAGAAGCATTCTGCGTTTATTAAAACTTGTGCATTAGATCAAAATATGTGCGAAGTGATTTTCAAATCCGAATCATCAATCATTGAGATATACAGAGAGAGTAATCTATGAAATGATGCTAAACAAGATTTATCATCCACAAACACATAAAATCATTTATCCATAGAAGAAAGTATGATAAAAAAGAGTATGCTTCAACCACACAACACACAACACATCATCACAAAGAACTCAAAAGAGAAATGTTTGTTTAAGGGTTACATCTTCTCCTTCCAAACCAAAAACTATTGAAAGAATAATGTTTGTTAATGTTTTCCTTCACTTCACTTCCCCACTTACCTTTTCGTACTTTCTCCCCCTTTGAAATCAGCAAAAGAGGGGTAATAATTGGTCATCCATAAATTTCTTGAACTGCTTCTTAGCTTCTTATTTTTGTCTCTGTCACGCCCCAAACTCCGAGCCACGTGAAACACCCGTAAACAACCTTACAAGATACCCAACCCGAGAATATACTCTCAATATAAACCATACATGTATTGTATATAAATGCCAAATGCCAATGTTACACGGCTCCAATGCCCGTAAAACATGTTATAAGCGTACATATAACAAAACTAGCAAAAAGGAAGACTATAGCGCTTCTACCTCTTCAGCACCTTCAGATCAACTAGCGTGACCGGTACCTGAAGAAAAGCAATATCCCACACCGTGAGCCAAAGCTCAGCAGATTCTAAACAACAAATGCAGTATAAGCTAAACATGCTCGATAAACGAAGTGCAGTTTTCGACTATCTTTTAAGCCAGTATAAATAGTTTCAAAACTATTTTAGATCACGACTCACCAGAGCCAGAAAACCATTTTCACATTCAAGGGAAAGCGAGGATAAAAATCAGTTATCGACTCATCAGAGCCCTGAAAATGATTCGAGTATTACGACTCCCGTAGGCCGTTAATACAGTATTTTGACTCCCATAGGCCGATAATATAGTTTTAAGAAAATTGGTCTATCCGTCCTAAAAATGCAATACATGCAATCCATGAATCTTATCGGACTTTCACGGAAGGACCACAACCCCAAATACACCGACTTTCGCAACCTACCTCGTTCACCGGCTTTCACTGCCTACCTCGTTCACCGACTTTCACAGCCTACCTCGTTCACCCACACACGCGCACGTGCATCAACAACCAGAATTTTACATCTACTGGATCACAAATTCATCTAATCCATTTCATACACATATGCAAACCTAAACAAAAAATTAAAGCATATAACCATGTATTAACACGACGTTCCACAAACCATGTCACATGCCCTATAAAAGTCTAGGTTTTAAAGCATAAACTACATTACGCATAACGATTGATATCACAACCATGTAATCCACTTATGTAATTCGTACAAAAATAAACAGTTATAAATATGCACATAAGAAGTATAACAATACATCACGACGCCACCTGCCAAAACAAAGCGACAGCCACCCACAAGGACAACCCACACGACCACCATTGGCCCAAACACTCCCAACACGACCATCACAGGCCCACGACGCGCACCCGCGCCAACACAAAACCCACAGCAAACCACGCACCCAACCGTGCATCACAAACCGCATCTACCATGCACATCACCCACGAGAGTGACACTCAAACGCACACCCAAGGCCACGACACGACCCCCAAAACCACTACATAACCAACCAAACCCCAAAAGAAATCCACAGGAATTTAAATCATGTAATTCTCATAAATTAATCAATTGAATACCATAGGACACGAATCGAAAACCAAGGAACCAACCCAAAACCACAAAACCAACAGCCCACAGCTTCAGTCGATTGGACCCAACCCCAATCAGCTGAAAAACACACTGGAAACACAAAATGCAAAATTGAGCCACTTTAGCCGACTAGACCTATGAGTTCAGTCGACTGAACCCCAAGAACTATGATCCAGTCGACTGAACCTATGAGTTCAGTCCACTAAATCCACCCAAAAACCGTTTTTGAGCTACGGATTCAACCCTCCAAGCCTCGAATCGAAGCCTCCGAACACCGATTCAACAACCGTGAACACCCACACATCTAGGCCTAACACCGAGACCTCCAAAGAAACTCTCGAAATATAATTCCATCCACCGGAACAAACAAAAACCCAATTTTTAACCCAAAAATCAACTTTGATAGAATTTCAGATCTACAAAGATCTAACCGTTAAAAACACACACGTTTACCCACAGCACCCTTATACAGTAGTAGAGTTTAGAATCCTACCTCGAAGAGTTTAAAACTCGATGCCTCGAACCACGTAAAGAATTGAGCTTCGCCGGAATCAAAATCTGATCAGATGGTTGCGTAGCCTACCACGCCAAAAGCAATGATCTGCTGTTGGATCGCTAAAAACCGAGCCCCGAGCCCCCGAGAACTTAGAGAGAAGGTTGAGAGAAAATAGGAAGCTTAGGAGTTAAGTTTCAGAAAATATCTTTATGAAAATATATAATTCCAGATATTTATAGGCCTCAAAATATCTTTTTTTTTTAATTTCGAGATTCGCGCGACAATGGCCCACGGCCCCAAAAACTTATCCCGCATGCATATCTAAGCCCGATCATGCATCAAAAGCAGTAAAATATGCTGCAATAGAAACACATAACGCATGTCCAAAAATGCCGAAAAAAGAAAATGGGTCAGGGTCTCACAACTCTACCCCCCATAAAGGAATTTCGCCCCCGAAATTCAACTCAAGGTCAAAACAACAAACCGTCGATCGCAATCGACAAAGGCACACGAGATGGTCTGCCAAACTATTCCTAAGATATTGTCAAACAAGGTCAGGTATCCTAGACAACGGCCAACTATCTCAAGGACTAGGGATCTACAACACTCCCAACCTCACATCATCACTAACCGCTGCCTCAACACAGCACACCATCCATGGGATGCATAACCAAAACAGATGCAATGAAGAACTTGGTCCAAAGCCTGCATACTCAGAAAGTACCTCTACTCGCTGAAGGCATATCAGCATCCTTTGACACGACCGGTGCCCTAGATGAACAGTGAGCTGCAAGGGAATACACTCGGGGCAACCCCACTCTGTCATGTCCACCATAACTCGGCGCTGTCAGTTTTCGCACTGACTGAACTGATGTACTCCCACATGCCATCCGGGAAGTCTGTACTGCAGAGGGCTGCTGTCGACCCTGCGCATACGAACCCACTGGTGTGTCCTCCCTGCTCGGCGCACTGCCTCTCTGGGGATAATTCCTACGAATATGTCCAGACTGTCCACACTCATAGAAAACTAATGGGTCCCTCCCCTGCGGCTGCACTGGAGCCAAACTCTGGGATGGTCTCGGCTGTAAACAATTCGCCGTACGATGCCCCTGCTGTCTGCATCGAAAATAGGTCAACTCCTACTGCTCTGGCCTCCTAAACAAAGCCACATATGGTGATGGTGCTGAAAACTGCTATGATCCAAATGGATAAAAACTAAGGCTGGAGGACTTCTACCTCTTGCTGGAGCGTCCACCTGTCTGTACCTCCACTCCACCCTGTGATATCCTGGCTTCCCTCGAAGCTCGAGTCCCAGCTAAAGCATTCTCAACCCTCGCTGCCGCCTCCACCAGCTGTCTGAACACACGATATCCCATCACAGCCACTCGCTCCTTGATTATCAGCCTCAAGCCCCGCTCAAACCTCATCGAAAGAAACTCATCTGTGCACTCCACCTCCGGTGCAAACCGAGGCAAGCTCGTAAACCTCGCCTCATACTGCATGATGTCCATGGTCCCCAGGGTAAGAGAATAGAACTCTTCCCTGCATAAGTCCCTCCTCGAAGCTGGGAAATATCTCTCCAGAAAGACTCGTGTAAAAGCTACCCACGTAGCCCCTACTATAGTCCTGGCATATCTCCACCACTGATGAGCATCACCTCTCAACTGAAAGGTGGCAAAAGAAACTCGCAACTCATCCTCCACAATCTACAATGTGTCCAGGATCTGAGTCGTCAACTCTAACCACTCTATCGCCGTAAGAGGATCAGGATCTCCTGCAAAGATAAGTGGATCAATGCGACTGAACTCCCGCATCGCAACTGTAGCCCTCGCCCCAGGCACCCTCTCCCTAATAGGCTCACCCCTAGCAATCAGCTGCTGGATAGAAGCAACCAGCACACGCAACAGCTCTGTCGCGTCCATCGGTCCCTGGGGAGCATTAGCATCCCCAACATCAGGGACAAGAATATCCCCTTGGCCAACACAGCCACAGCCACGGCCACGACCACGGCCTCGCCCTCTTCTCGCCGACATCACGTCTATATGAAAGATAAATAATATATAAGACGTAAAATATCGCATGAACATAAACGCTAAACACTTAGCATGCTATCACATAGCCACATAGGTTCATGCTAAACAACTCCACATATACCGAGGAGAACCAACAAGAATGACACGTCAATCTGGATAACCTACTTAGATTCCCTACTAGAAATCACGTCAGCTGAACGCGTTTCTAACTTGACTCCCAAGTTTGTTAACCCAAACACCCAAGGGCAAAACTATCACTCCTAAGATTCAACCCCATGCTCACATATATACATTATCCACGTATGACTCGCATGCTATCACATTCATGTTATCAAACATCTAAACACATGCAGTCAAGCATACGCAATCAACCTCACACGGTGATGCAACCTCTTCCCACGGCTCATAGGTATTCGAACCCAAAGCTCTGATACCAAGTTGTCACACCCCAAACTCCGGGCCACGTGAAACACCCGTAAACAACCATACAAGATACCAAACCCAGGAATATACTCTCAATATAAACCATACATGCAAACTATATAAACACCAAATGGCAACGTTACACGGCTCCAACGCCCGTAAAACATGTTATAAGTGTACATATAATAAAGCTAGCAAAAAAGAAGACTACAGCGCTTCCACCTCCAGATCAACTAGCATGACCGGTACCTGAAGAAAAGTAAAATCCCACACCGTGAGTCAAAACTTAGCATATTCTAAACAACACATGCAGTATAAGCTAAACATGCTCGATAAACGAAGTGCAGTTTTCGACTATCTTTCAAGCCAGTATAAACAGTTTGAAAACCATTTTAGATCATGACTCACCAGAGCCAGAAAACCATTTTCACATCCAAGGAAAAGCGATGATAAAAACCAGTTATCGACTCATCAGAGCCCTGAAAATGATTCGACTATTACGACTCCCATAGGCCGTTAATATAGTATTTCGACTCCCATAGACCGATAATATAGTTTTAAGAAAATTGGTCTATCCGTCCCAAAAATGCAATACATGCAATTCATGAATCTTGTCGGACTTTCATCGAAGGACCACAACCCCAAATACACCAGCTTTCGCAACCTACCTCGTTCACCGGCTTTCACAGCCTACCTCGTTCACCCACACACGCACACGTGCATCAACAACCAAAATTTTACATCTACTGGATCACAGATTCATCTAATCTATTTCATACACTTATGCAAACCTAGACCAAGAATTAAAGCATATAACCATGTATTAACACGACGTTCCACAAACCATGTCACATGCCTATAAAACTCTAGATTTTAAAGCATAAACCACATTACACATAACGATTGATATCACAATCACGTAATCCACTTATGTATTCCGTACATAAATAAACCGTTATAAATATGCACATAACATGTATAACAATACATCACGATGCCACCCGCCAAAACAAACTGACATCCACCCACAGGGACAACCCACACGACCACCATTGACCCAAACACTCCCAACACGACCACCGCAGGCCCACGACGCTCACCCGTGCCAACACAAAACCCACAGCAAACCACGCACCCAACCGTGCATCACAAACTGCCTCTACCATGCACATCACCCACGAGGGTGACACTCAAACGCACACCTGAGGCCACGACACGACCCCCAAAACCACCACATAACCAACCAAACCCCAAAAGGAATCCATAGGTATTTAAATCAAGTAATTTTCATAAATTAATCAATTGAATACCATATGACACCAATCAAAAATCAAGGAACCAATCCAAAATCACAAAACCAACAGCCCACAGCTTCAGTCGACTAGACCCAACCCCTAGTCAACTGAAAAACACACTGAAAACACAAAATTCCAAACCGAGCCACTTCAGTCGACTGGGCCTATGAGTTGAGTCGACTGAACCCCAAGAACTATGATCCAGTTGACTGAACCTATGAGTTCAGTCGACTGAACCCACCTAGAAACCGTTTCTGAGCTACGGGTTCAACCCTCCAAGCCTCGAATCGAAGCCTCCGAACACCGATTCAACAACCGTGAACACCCACACATCTAGGCCTAACACTGAGACCTCCAAAGAAACTCTCGAAATACGATTCCATCCACCGGAACCAACAAAAACCCGATTTTTAACCCAAAAACCAACTTTGATAGAATTTTAGATCTACCAAGATCTAACCGTTAAAAACACACACGTTTACCCACAGCACCCTTATACAGTTGTAGGTTTAGAATCCTACCTTGAAGAGTTTAAAACTCAATACCTCGAACCACGTGCAGAATCGAGTTTCGTTGGATTCAAATTTTGATCTGATGGTTGCGTAGCCCACCGCGCCAAAAGCAAGGATCCGCTGTTGGATCGCTAAAAATCGAGCCCCGGGCCCCCAAAAACTTAGAGAGAAGGTAGAGAGAAAATAGGAAGCTTAGGAGTTAAGTTTCAGGAAATATCTTTATGAAAATATCTAACTTTATATATTTATAGGCCTCCAAAATATCTTTTTTTTTTAATTTTTGACATTCGCGCCACAATGGCCCACAGCCCTAGGAACCTGCCCCGCATGCATATCTAAGCCCGATCATGCATCAAAAGTAGTAAAACATGATGCAATAGAAACACATAATGCGCGTCCGAAAACGCCGAAAAAAGAAAATAGGTTAGGGTCTCACGTCTCCGCTCTAAGGCTTTCTCCTTTGATGAAAAGGCACACTCGCCCTTTTTTTGCTGCAACCATTGCATATAGGGTGGCGACGAGGGTCAGATCAGCTTCACATTTAAGACGGGCAGCTTTCTCTTCCTTGGATTCTTTGGCCTTGAATTGCTTTCTCCAGGCCTCTTGGAGCCATTTCATATGGTCTTCAACCTTACGAGTGTTGTTGTGAACAGCAGTAATGATTCCCTTATCGTATTCTTTATGCTCTTGCTGCAAAATAGCCTTGTTGCAATAGACAACGGACACAAGGCTGTCATCCAGAGTCTTGCACAATGCTCTGCCAGCATCAGTGGCGTTCTCAACATCACATTAGAGTGCACGATTGGTTTTGTTAAGGTGTTTCACTTTTTCAGACAAGGATGAGATGGTGTTATTTAAGTTAAATATGTCTTGATCAATTTTTCTTTGAAAAGAAGTCAAGGAGGAGGAAAGACCTTGGATCAAAGAGATAGCCTCAGATAAATCAATAACTGGAGAAGCAAAAGAAGTAGAGGGGGCAGATGGAATATCAGAGTGAACATGAGGAGAAAGAGCATGTGATGGAGCACTAAAGGGTCTAGGAGTGTGAGTTCGAACAGAAGGAGGAGCAGGGGAGTCAAAATCAACACTAATTGGAGAGAAATCTCGGGATGCAGAAGGATGGAGAGAAACTGATGGTGTACCACATCTGGTGGTCCAAACACCTTCAACCTTTGAGATTTACATATGCTTTAGGGTAGAAGCATCATACAAATCGTGTTTGGAGAAGGGGACTAGTTTTTCAACCGATAAATCTATGCCAAAATGGTGAAAGACTCAGGTAAATGACATGTCGTGTGGAAGGGAGGAGTTTGACTTTTCATGGGATTGCAACATATCATAAATAAATAGAAAAACTAGGTCAAGATTTTTCTGTTCCAAAATACACAACATAATAAAGATATGCATATAGTAAACGTCACCAAACTTTTCCATCTGAGGCAAGAAAATGTGATTGACCGTGTGATGAAGTATCCTCATCTCAGCTGTGAGAGAGTTTGCTTCAAGGGATTTGGATGGGTCAATCTCATTAACTTGAAAAATTTGACAAACGACATCATGAAATGTAAAACCTTCGATGTCAATGGATCGTTTGTTACAAGGAACAAAAATGTCTTTGTCACGACCCAAACCTGGGTTCGTGAACTAACCCTCAAAACTCATTGTACATAAATCATGACCAAAAGTAATACCCAAGAACTTACAAAATATTGTACATATCATTTAAAAGATTTAACAGAATGAATCAAGTTCCCGAATTACATTTCCTTGTTTACACAATGTTTAGAATAACAAACAACATTGACTATCCTTTTTCATTACATTACTTTCTTGTTTAATGTAAAATAAGAACAAAAGATAACAAATGACATTATAGCTCTATCTACTGGCCCTTCCCAAAAGCTTCCACAGCTTTGGTGTCACCCCGCTCTTCAAAACTTAAAATGTGTTTGACATATTAACATGAGCCGAAACTTGTAGGATAAAGATTAATTCATATCTAATGCATGATTTGTGAGGCGTGATGGGTGTAACTAAAGAAAATGCACATTTTCACCAAGTTTATCTTTTAAACACACACTCACGCACACCTAGACATATCTTCATTTATCCATTTCTTTATCATTCATCAATTTTTCATTTTTAATTCTGGATTTTCACAAACTGTATCACCTCTAATGAACCGATGTCGGGTGTAACTTATAAAAATCCCTCCTTATTAATCCCAATAGGCTACGCGAAGCCATTGGGTAATAGATAGCTCTATAACTCACCACGACACAATACCACATTTCGGGGACTAACCCGTGGGCATGTGGTCCCCATCTTGCGCAAGTTTTCGGTCTTTCACCGTGGAGCCGCTAGCCCAACTTATTCCACATCAATCCGTATGGTTCATTTTAGGTTAATTAGATTCATTTTCACAACCCGGGAGTCCAACTCACAAATGGTTCCTCTCCCACTCATTATCACAGTACATCATTATAATTCCAAGCCCGAATTACCATCACGATTTTCAGTACACAATTTTTCATTTCCCAACTTTCATTATGCAATATCTCATTTCGTCACTTTCGTTACATCGTTTCTCATAAATCACAATGTTATCAATTTTTCATAGATCACAACGTTATCACATACCCATAACACAAAGTTGATATCAAGAGGATCACTTCAATTCAGAAAGAATACACCCATCATGTATACATATACATATATCAATTTAAAACTCACATTTAGTGCAAAGAAGACTCAATCAACCGGTCCAATGCATGCATCCCAACTCAATTTAGATATATCTATAAATGTGCCACAAGCTCAAAGGACTAGGAATTTAGTAAGAAGGGCCAATATGACTGAAAATATGTTTTTCCAAAATATTCGGCTAAAAACGGGTGAAAAATAGTTTTAAAATTTTGATATACCCTCACTATTTTGATCATTATTTTTTCTAAAAAATGATTTTTTTTGTGAGAGTAGTCTTGTTGGAAAGAGGACTTCCGGGGCTTCGATTTGAGTACAAGAACAACCCAATTCGGAGTCTAGATGAGAGAGATATGATCGAACAAAGTTGGCCCTGCGCAGTCAGTTCGCTGGAGCGGACGTCGGGCACTTGAGCGCCCAACTCTCTGCCAGTTGAGCGCTCAAGCGGACAGGGCTCCGCTTGAGTGTGCTGTCGCTCGAGAAAATCCCAAATTTGCCCCTGTTTTGATTTTCAAACCCCAAAATGCATAAACATTCAAAATTAAGCTTTAAATCACCTTTTCCAATCACAAAACATTGTATTCAAGGTCTCATAACCCTCCTTTTGGCAACAATTTTTCAAAGACATGGTTAAATCACTTCACCAAAACCCCCAATTTCATAAAACTCAACTCAACTCACACACACCTATCAAATATTCAAATCTCATATGAAATCAACTTGGTTTTTACATATGTAAGAAAAATATCAATACAAATCAACAAAGACATGAGAGAATCTAGATCCTACCTCGGATTGGCTCAAGAGCTTGAGATTACTTCAACTTCTCCCTCCTAGGGTTTGCATCTCGGGTGTTCTTGCTTCCTTGATGCTTTATCTCTCACCTCCTTGCTCTAAAGTTTGATTTCTACTCTTGCTTGCTCCCAATCTAGCTTCAATATTCAATTTGAGGGATGGAGGGTTAGGGATTTCACATGGGATTTGGGTTTCTCTCACTCTCTCTCTCTAGGGTGGAAGAAGAAGAGAAGAGGAGATGAAGAAAATAGTAAGGAGAAGGGGCCTCACATGGGTCTAGCTTAGGTTTGAATATATATATATATATATATATATATATACACACACGCAAACCCTCAAAACATCTCCATGGTTCAAGAATGTTCTAAACCTTTTTCGATAGTCCACTCGAGCGAACTCCCACCGCTCAAGCGGTGATCCCTGAAGCAGAATTCTACAAATTTCTTAAAATTCAACTCAAACCTCTAACTTTGCTCACATTTTATTATTTCGAATTATCCATTAATTATTCATTAACACCTCCATAACAATATCATTCATCATTAGATATCTCAATTTCACTTTCACATATCGTTAAATTAACCGTTAACGAGCAAAATCTTATGGCTCCCTCGTCCAATTTTAATTTCTTCTCTTCTCTTACCGAGAATATAAATGAATAAAATAAACAGGTGCCGGGTTCTTACAGTCTTCCTCAGGAATGCGAAGAGTCTCATTTAGGATGGAGAGGGTCAAATGAATCTCAATACCATTCACCCAGGTGGTGATGGTAGTACTTGGAATCGAGGAGACGTGAATGCGAGTATAAAAAAGTTCAACTAAAGTGGGATAGTGTGGGTCTCTAGATTGCAATAGTCTCTCCCACTTGAGACTTAAAAATAGATCTTTGAACCGCATTTCAATGGAATCAAAGAATGTAAAATTGACTGAGCGGCCAAGAATAACTTTTCGATTAACAAAGGAAGAGAAATAAAGTTATTGAAATTAAGGGGATTTGAAACTTACAGCCTCTGTCATCGCAACCTCTGCTATCTCCATCACCATCGCCGTCTTAGTGGTCTTCTTCTTCTTCGAAGCCTTAGGGGTTCGAATGCCCGGCATCTCTGATGCGTTTGGCACCTTTTACAATCGCTTTTGGAGACATTTTGATCGATTGAAGATTGATTCGAAGAAAGTAGAGGAGATCAAGTCGACACGACTTTTCGAATGGGGAAAAACCGCGAGAGACGACCAGACGTGAGAGAAAGAGAGAGGAAATGACGTGACTGGTGGGTCCGGTGCCTCTTATATAGACATAAAGATTTGTGTCGACACAAATGTCAGTTGGGTCGACACTTTCTTTCGCGAGTGTGGGTGTCTGGAAATAGAAATTGTGCCAACACTTTTTCAGAAGAGATCAACACTTTCGACCATTAGAGTTGATACGAATAAGTTTTGGGTCAACACAAATTTTACCAAGAGTCGGACAACGAGTTTGAGTCGACACTATATAGAAAGGGGTTGACACTTTTTCCCGAAGTGTCTTTTCTATACAGCTTTAGGTCAACTCAGGCACACATGTGTTGACACTTTTTCAAGTGGTGTCGACACTTTTCACATATCTTTGAAAGAATATCAAAGGTATTGAAATGCATTAAAAAATATGGTTAGTATGGCAAATTAATCATGAATTAAGAGCACATAACATCCCAAGTTCTCTTTTAATATAGCATATTATTTCTTCATTTAAGGGTTTTGTGAAAATATCAGCTAGTTGGTAATCTGTGCTTATAAATTCAAGTTCGATATTACCTTTTTGCACATGATCTCTTATAAAATAAAATCTACTCTCAATATGCTTGGTTCTAGAGTGTTGTATTAGGTTCTTGGATATATCTACTGCACTTGTGTTATTATATTTTATAAGAATATGATCTAAACAAAAACCATAGTCCTCTAGTTATTGTTTCATCTAAAGAACTTGTGCACAACAGCTTCCAACTACTATGTACTCAGTCTCGACTGTAGACAAGACTACAGAGTTTTCTTTTTTGCTAAACCAATGCATTAGTGAGTGTCCTAGGAATTAACAGGTTCCACTTGTACTTTTTCTATCCACTTTACATCCGACAAAATCAGCATTTGAATAGCCAAACAACTCAAAGACTATTTCTCTAGGATAGAATAATCCTAGGTTTTGTATACCTAACAGGTATCTAAAGATGCGCTTAACAACAGCCACATATGATTATTTAGGATTTGATTAAAATCTTGCACACATACATACACTGAACATTATATCAAGACGGCTAGCAGTTAAATATAATAGAGATCCAATCATACATCTACATCGCTTTTCATCTACTGCTATACCATCTTCGTCCTTGTCAAGCTTTGTTATAGAGCACATCAAGTTCCCATAGAATTTGTTTTCAGCATGTCAAACCTCTTCAATTTGTCCCGTGTGTACTTAGCTTGATTGATGTAGATTCGTTCTTGAATTTATTTAATTTGAAGTCCAAGAAAGTAGTTGAGCTCACCCATCATACTCATCTCGAATTCTCCTTGCATACACTTAGCAAAGCCCTTGTAAAGAGATTCGTTAGTTGAAGCAAAAAGAATGTCATCTACATAAATTTGGACAACTAGCATGCCATTTTCTTAAGACTTGATGAAAAGAGTAGTATCAATTTTTTCTCTTGAAAACTCATTTTTAATCAAGAATTTTCTTAATCTTTCATACCATGCTCTAGGTACTTGCTTTAAACCATAAAGAGCCTTGGTAAGTTTATAAACATGGTTTGGAAAATTTGAATTTTCAAAACTAGGAGGTTATTTTACAAAAACTTCCCCCGAGATAAAATCATTTAAAAGGCAATCTTGACATCCATTTGATAGAGTTTGAAGTTTTAAAACATGCAAAAGCAAGCAACATCCTAATGGCTTCAAGCCTAGCCACATGAGCAAAAGTCTCATCAAAATCGATACCTTCTTCTTGAATGTAACCTTGGGCTACCAATCGAGTTTTGTTCCTAAGAACTACTCCATTCTCATCCATTTTATTTCTAAAAACCTATTTTGTACCGATGATAGAGTGTTCCTTAGGTCTTGGGACTAAAGTCTAAATCTTGTTTCTTTCAAATTGATTAAACTCTTCTTTCATAGCAAAGGTCCAAAACTCATCATTTTTGACTTTCTCAAAATATTTTGGTTCAGTCTAGGAAAGAAATGCCAGATTACCACAAATATTATGTAGAGGAGATCGAGTTTTGATACCTTGAGATGGATCACCAATGATAAGATCTTTTAGGTGACCATGGGCATACCTCTACTCTTTAGGCAAATCTAAATTTTTAAGATTTGAAGATCCAGCAGCCTATTGGACTTCATTTTGTTGAGGATATGAAGCTTCTTCTTGATTTGGTTTCTCTTTTTCTTTGATGAATATGTCTTCAACACCTTTTTCAATGTCAAACACATTATCTTCACAAAAATCCTTTGACGAACCATGGTTAGATTCATCAAAAACAACATGTACAGATTCTTGAACAACTATGGTCCTTTTATTGAAAATTCTATAAGTTTTGCTAGAAAAAGAATACCTTAAAAAAATACCTTCATCAGATTTTGCGTCGAACTTGCCCAAAAGTTCTTTGTTGTTGTTCAAAACAAAATATTTGCACCCAAATAAGCGAAAGTAGCTGATGCTAGGTTTTTTTCAATTCCATAGCTTATATGGGATTTTCTTGAGAGAAGCTTGTATCATAACTCTATTTATTATAAAATAAACGATGTTGACAGTCTCGGCCCAAAAGTATCGTGGTAGATTATTTTACAGAGCATGATTTTAGTTCGTCATTTCTTCCAATGTCCTATTCTTTCTCTCAATAACTCTATTTTGTTGAGGGATTCTAAGAGCATAGAAGTTACGGTTAATCCTAATTTTATCACAAAACTTTTCAAAATTTTTGTTTTCAAATTCTCTACCGTGATCACTTCAGATACTTGTGATTTGAAAACTTTTTTTATTTTGAACTCTCCAAGTCAGTTTTGAAAAAGAGGCAAAGGATTCATCATTATGAGCTAGAAAAAGCATCCAAGTATATCTAGAGAAGTCATCAACAATAATAAAGGCATATCTCTTGCCTCCAAGGCTTAGAGTCCTTGTTGAACCAAATAAGTCCATGTGCAATAGTTGTAATAGCCTAGAAGTTAAAATCTCATTTTTGGAATGAAGAATTTCTAACTTGTTTGCCTTGTTGACATGCGTCACACACTTTGTCTTTTTCAAATTTAATTTGGGGTAACCCAATCAGCAATTTCTTTTCTAAAAAGAAATCAAGTTCATGTGTGCATATCCAAGGCTTCTATGCCACAACCAACTATTATCACTCAATGTGTCTAAGCAGTTGGTGTCATTCTTGGAAAGATCATTTAGAGTGAATGTATAAATATTTTCATGCCTGTGACCTTCAAAAATAATTTTGTTATTGGTTGAATCTTCAATAACACACTTAACATGATCATGACAACCTTGTGACCTTTGTCACAAAGTTGACTTATACTAAGAAGGTTATGTTTCAAACCATCAACAAGCAAAATATTTTTAATAAAGGAAAAAAAAATTTATCGATACAACCAATTCCTATTATTTTTCATTTGCTATTTTCTCTAAATGTTACAAATCCACCATCTTTTGATTTGAGGAATGCAAACATAGATTGATTGCCTATCATGTGTCTTGAGCAAGTGCTATCAAGATACCCATCCCCTCTTTGAATGAGGACTTGAAACATACCTACAAGGAGAAATAATTTTTGATTTTTGGTACCCAAATTTTCTTGGATCCTTCGGAGTTAGTTCCATAAGGATGTGTTCACTTAGCAACCCAAACTTTCTTGATAGGAGGATTAGAAGGCTTTTTATGTGAATAATGTGTGACAATGTGTACATGTTCATAGCAATGAAAACATGTAGCATTTGTATGATTAGATGATGCATTGACAAATATATTACTTAAGAACTTTTGTTTCTTCTTTGGATTGTACCTAATCCCGGCATTGTCAAAAACACATTTTTTCATACCGATGAGTTTGTCTAAGTTGTTCTTTCCTTGAGTAAACTTGTAAACTATTTTGGTGAGGTCTTCAACCTTTTCAATCAAAACTTTGTTTTCATCCTTCAAAATAGAAACTTATTCTGATAAAGTAAGTTTTTCATTTTTCAAAGTTTCAGTTTCACTTGAGAAAGAAAGAACTACTTTTTTAAAATAGAGTTATAAGCACCCATTCTTCCCAATTCATCATGCAAATCTTCAAATGCATTTTGTAATTCATCTAGAGAGAAAGAGTCGTGGGTTACCTCATCATCTTCTTTAGGCATGAGGCATAGATTTGCAACCTCGTTCTCTTCTTTTTCATCTTCGGAGCTGCTGTCATCATTTTCTTCTTTTTCGTCTTCAGAACTGCTGTCATCACTTTCGCCCCACGCGGCTATCATAGCCTTTTTGAAGCCCCTTTTTTGGGTAATTACTTCTTGAAGCCCTTTTTGAATTGCTTCCTGAGTAAAGAAATTTAGCTTTGACATGTCTCGGCTTTTTGCACTCGTAGCAAATGATTTTCTCTTTCTTGTAGTCGTTTTTGAATTTGCTAGAGTCGCCTTTGAATTTGGTAGGCTTGCCTCTATGTCTTTCCTTCTTGAAGAACTTTCTTTCTCCTTATTTCTTATTTCTAAGAAATCTTTTGAACTTCTTTGTGATGTGGGCCATGTCTTCGTTCTCATCACTTGAGGAATCTTTGTTGAAATCTTTGTCATGAATTGAGAATTTGAAGGCAATGCATTTCTTATTTTTGTTGTTATCCTCGTCATTTATCTTGATATTAATCTCATTAGTCATGAGAGATCTAAGAAGTTATTCCAGACTGAGAGTGTTGAGGTTTTTAGCTTCTTGGATAACTGTGACCTTAGCTTCCCAATTCTTAGGCATGCACTTAAGAATTTTTCTTACAATTTTTACATTTGTATAAATTTTGCGAAGAGATTTTAGCTCATTGATAATACCAATGAAGCGAGTAAACATATCATAAATGGATCCATCATGCTTCATTTTAAATAATTCATAATTGTGAATAAGCATGCTTATTTTGGACTCTTTTACTTAGTTAGTCTCATGGGTAACTTCAAGTTTGTCCCATATTTCTTTTGCGGCGTTACATATAAAGATCCTATTGAACTCATTGAGGTCAAGTGAGCAATATAGGAGATTCATAGCTTTAGCATTCATTTGAATTTCTCTAATGTCATTCTCTATCTATTCAGATTCTGGTTTAGGAACGATTATTCCTTTAACGGTCTTGGTGGGTCTTTTGGGTCCATTAATGATAACCCTCCGAAGGTCGTAGTTTATGGCTTGAATATATATTCTCATTCTAGCATTCCAATAATTGTAATTTGTTCCGTTGAACAAGGGAGGTCTATTGGTCGACTGACCTGCAAATTGGATAGGTCCAATACTAATGATTGCCATATAAACTCATTGACTATTAAGTCAAGAATAAAAACTCAAGCTCTGATACCAATTGTTAGTTCTAGGCAACCTACGAGGGGGGTGAATTGGGTCTTAAAAAATAATAACAATTTTTAGAACCTTTTTGAAAACCTTTTAATATAATAAGAAAATATAGTAGAATAACCAAAGATTAACACAATATAAATACTAAAGAGGTTAGGGATAGAGAGAATGAATCAGACACCAAAGATTTATAGTGGTTCGATTTCTTTCAAATCTACGTCCACTTCTCAAGTCTCCCCTTGAAAATTTTTACTATGTCAAATGCTTCACGGGCGTATTTAAAGCCTTACAACCTCAGGACTTTTCTTGAGAATATCTACTAGGATACGAATATTTATGGGTATATTCAAAGGCTTTACAATAGCCTCAAGATGATCCTATGAAAATAATCTTTTATTTTCTTCTAATCACTATTGAACTCTTCTTTGATGAGATTTACTCACTCATTCAAAGGACAAAGGTTGACTCACCCTTGAATACAATAAATAAAGTGTATCAATGAGTATCACTCACTCTCTTTACAGAAATATATTAGCAATAAATAAAGAGGTAAAGAGAGATAAGGTACAAGATCTAGAGTTATAACAATAAATGAAAGCTTGAAGATTTTGAGTTTGAATCAAGTAATAGAATAGTGATTGTAACTCTCTAGAGAGTTTAAATGCTGAGAAGTAACTCCTTATATGAGCTCTTGAGTCTTCAGGACCGTTGGAGGTAGGTGAGGACATTTAATGCCAAAAATTCAACTGTTGAACTTGCCGCGAATTTGAATTTCCATCACAGGTGTCAACTGTATTATGGTGACAATCTTCGGTGAATCCGATGATGAAAACGATTAGAATGGTGCTTCAGTACGATCTTCGAAAAATGTTCCAAGCTTTATATTTAAACCCAATAATCAAAACCTTCAAAACAATAAAACCAATTTGAACCGCCAACTCCATTGTGGCGACCGCAATTAAAACCCATTGGAAGCTTCCACTTCTTGTGGCGATCGTCAACTCCATTGTGGCGACTGCCATAGAACTTTTTAAAAGATTCCATCTTTTTATGGCGACCGCCAATTCTATTGTGGCGATTGCTAATAGAACCTCTTGGAAGCTTCCTTTGATATGGCGACCGCCATGTTCATACTCGGCGACCGCCAACTCCAAAAACCCTGACATGTCCTAGAACGTGTGAGCATCTCATTGGTTGAAAAATTCTATAAATACTGTACCCCATGGTATGTTTTAAAGACAGAATTTTAAAGAGAGAAGCTCTGTCGAATCATCAAGCAATCCCGAGCCCCGATGCCAAAACCCTGCCGAAGTGCCGAGAGCCAAATTCCCAATACCAAAGTTTTGAAACCCTTGCTTGGATCATCGCCCGAGGATTGAATTGCCCATCACCATTCCCCGACTCAAGGATTCTTTAGCAATCTAGGTACTTTGTTTGGATCCCCGGTCATTCTAGCTCCATTTTTTACCTCTTTAGAGTGATCGGGTTAAATTAATTATTTCATTTTACATGCTTTCTTACACTACTTATGTGATTGCTTTAATCGCTATATTTCATTTGGTTTGTAGTTAATGTGCTTAGTTTAAGTAAACTAGTTAATTCATGTTATAATTCCAACTTTATTTTGTTTGATTAATTTATTTACTTTACTTGTATTACACATTCACACTTAACACATTGTTCCTTTCCAGTAATTCATCATTTAATGTTAATATATTTTAATAATTACAACTTGTTAATGTTGTTAATTGTTATAATAATGCACTTACATTTATATATATGTAGCTGTCAATACTACGTTCATATTTATAAGTTAAATAGTTATACTTAGTTTCTTTTCTTTTAATAGCATTATATTTTATTTTTCTTTTCTTATAATATTAATTAAATGTTTGTTTTTTCAATTTTAGTTTAGTGTTTCTTTTCTTTTAACATTAGTTTAATAGTCCCTTATCCTCATTTATTTTTTCTTCTTTTTCATTTCTTTTAATATTAGTGTGTTTTTATTTTACTATTAGTGTAATGTCCTTTACTAGCATTTTATTTTATTTTATTTTATTTTTATTATTAACTTTATTTTTCTTATAATGTTTCATGTTCTTTTAACAATTTTTTTTCTTTAAATGTTAGTTTTACTCTTTTTATAGTACTTATTTTATTCATTTTGTTAAACCCAAAAATCATATAAAGTCTTTTAAGCTAAATTTTATATTTAAGTGTAATTTTCTTCTCTTTTGTTTTCTTTTCCTTTTATTTTCTTTTGTTTCTTTTAAAAGATACAATATGAATAGTTATGTTTTCTTTTTTGTATTTTAAATAAGCATTTTTTAACTTTTTATTTTAGCATAATTTTCTTTTGTAAACTTTTTCTTTATTTCTCTTTTCTTTAAATCTTTAAGCTCTCTTTTGTCATAACACCCCTATTTTTAATTTCTTTGTTAGTAAGTTTTCTTTTCAATATATGATTTTTTCTGTATATTTTATTTTATATTTAGTATTTCATTTTTATTAGAAATTCGTCATATTAATGTTAACTTAGTTTACTTTGATAATATGCATGTTTTAGTTATTTTCTTTAAAAGGAAGTTTAAATTAGTTTAGGATTTTGATAATATTGTTAGCAAAGTTCATGTCACTCTTTGCTTCTACTTTTTTTATTTGCATGCATTTGAAAATTTTTATTAAAAAACCAATTATGATTAGTAGAGGCCAACTTTATGGTTGGGCGAACGGAGTGCCTAATACATTTTTCGATTCATACCTTAGTCCCCGAACTATTTTTCTCTAGTTAAACGTGTGAGACCCGGACCCGTGTTATTTTGCGATATATATATATATTTCACATGTTCCTTTCATAATATGTATATCCTTGTTCCTTGATTTATGTTTCTAAGTCTGATTTTTCTCCCAGCGATGACCGCTCAAGCGGTGGGTGTGTGCTCGAGCGAGGTGGTGCCAGTGTTTAGGTCGGTGAGACGACCGCTCGAGTGGTAGTTGAGCGCTTGAGCAGGGTGCTGCCAGTGTTTAGGTCGGTGAGACGACCGCTCGAGTGGTGGTTGAGCGCTCGAGCAGGGTGGTGCCAGTGTTTAGGTCGGTGAGACGATCGCTCGAGCGGTGGTTGAGCACTCGAGCGGTGATGGGACAGAGATGTATATTTGGCGTTTTTCAACGCTTTTGCCTGAACATGTGTATATATGTTTTGATACATGTTTTGATGAAACTGAGCATATGGGGTTGCTTCCCGGGATTATAGGGAGGGAGTTTCTATTCGAATTTCAAAAATTAAAAAAAAGATATTTTGGAGTCCTATAAATATCTGGCGTTATATATTTTCAAAAGATATCTTTCAAAATTTAGCGACTAAGTTTTCTTTTTCTTTCTACCTTCTCTCTAACTTCTCAGGGGCTTTGGGCTCGATTTTCAACGATCCATCAGCGGATCTTTGCTATTGGCTTCGAGGTCTACACATCTATCCGGATAGAATTTAATTTTGACGAAGCTCAAATTTGTACGTAGATCGAGGCGTCGAGTTTTTAATCCAACGAGGTAGGATTCTAGATTCTACTGTTGTATAAGGGTGATATACGTAATTATATGTTGTTTCACAGTGTAAAAATGCATGAAAAGTTAGTTTATGGGTGGTTTATGCATATTTGAAAGTTTTGGGGCTTAGAACACTCAAGAACAGAAATTTCTGGATTTCTCTCGGGTGGTAGCTCGCTCGAGTGCCCGATGTCCGCTCGAGTGGACTAGCTGCGCAGAGCTATTTTGTTTTGATGTTATCTCTCTCATTCGGACTCGAAATTGGGTCGTTCTTGTACTCAAATTGAAGCTCCGGAAGTCCTTTTTTCAATGACACCTCTATCACCTTAAAATTGTTTTTGTAAAAAAAGTTATAAGCAAAATAGTGAGGGTATGTCAAAGTTTCTTAACCATTTTTCACCCGTTTTTTGCCAAATATCATGTTTTATGTTTAAACCTTGTTTGTTTGGGTAAAAAGCATGTTTTACACTTTTCTTGGTTTATTACATTGTATGACCTGTGGATGTTGGGTTTTCAAATTATGTTCTCGAAAACGGTAAAAAATGGTGATTTTTGATAAAATTTCAACACTTGGTATTTTGGAGGTTTGGAGCTAACCCTTGGGGTTGAGTCACAGGTTTTGAAACGTTTGATTGAAAATGGGGAACAACATTTTGAAATGTTTTGTTTGATCTCCACGTTGATGGATTGATCTATATATACATGTTTAATGTATATTGTGAAATGTTTTCAATTTTGAGAAGATTATCTAGATGTATCGGGATGACATGTATGTCGCACGAGTTACCCTCGGTGTAAGTCCAGAAACGTGCGCAGCATAGGTACTCAGGTCCTTCGGGTTAGTCCCTGTAAATTGAGGCGGATGGGTGCTCAGCTCCCTAGGGGTCGTACCCGTAAATTGAGTGGTTCGTTATGGTGCTTCGTATAGAACTTGTCATTATCTAGCAGGCCTTAAGTGATTCAGGATTTGGATAATGGGCAAGAGTCTATAGTTGTTATCTCTATCCCCTTGTGATAGAGTCGGTACATAAGATCATATTCTTCTTCTTTTTTCACGATGGTACATTCAATGAGGGAATGATATTTTGGTTACAGTTTTTCTTCAACTGTAAAATGTGGTTTGCATTTTATAATGCTTAGTTGTGACGGAAAAACTATTTTGGAGGTTTATGGAAAACTTAGGATTTTATGACGTAAAATCTTTTTGGCTTGTGGTTGAATACACTCCCACTCTATATGATTGCATATTCCTGCTTTGTAACTTATTATCTGTTTCTATTGGGCTTTGGCTCATGGGTTGAAATTTTATGTACAAATCTATTTTCAGGTGATGATATGGATGAGGTGTAGCTTGGCAGTGTCTGCGGTGGTGGATGACTTTATAGTTTTTCTTTTGGATTTGCCTGATCTTGAAGGTAGTTGTTATACGCCATAAGGCGATATACTGTATGCATGTTGAGACTGTATGATTTTTTTATGAGAGATGTATCTTTTGGGTTTTCTTCTTATTTCAACGGATGGTTTTGATGACATAAAACTCTATTTTTACTGAAACTGCTGTTTAGTAAATTTTCACGTGATCCCAAATTTTGGGGCGTGACAACTTTGTATCAGAACTCTGGGTTCGAATACCTATGAGCCATGGAAAAAGGATTTATCACCAAGTGAGGTTGATCGTGTATGCTTGCTTGCATGTGTTTAAACGTTGGTTTATAGCATGTTAATAGCTTTCTGAGCATAATAGTTGTGTATATGTGGGTATAGAGGTTGAACCTCAGGATTGGTGAGTCTTGCCTTCTGGCATTTGGTCTAACATGTTTGGAAGCCAAGTTAGAAGCGCGTTTGGCCGACGTGTGTTCTAGCAAGGAATCTAAATACGTTATCCAAATTGACGAGTCTATCTTGTCAGTTCTCCTCGGTATGTGAGACGTGTTTGCATAATCTTATGTGGCTAGGTGATAGCATGATTATGTGTTTATGTTACGTAGTAGCATGTTGTAGGAAAGCTTATCGTGTTTATATTGCTTCCTATAGAATAATGTCCACGCGGGGAGTGCAGGGACGGCATTGTGGCCGAGGCCATGGCCGAGGACGTGCATATGCTCAGGTTTTGGAGGAAGGGAATATTCCTGCCCCACAGGAACAAATGGGTGGTACTAATGTTGGCGGCGCTGATGTTGTCCAAGAGATGTTGGTCACTATAAGAGCTATGGCTGAAGCTACCAGGGCTAGTGTGCGGGTTCCTGAGCCATGAGGAAGTTTTGGCAGTTGAATCCTTCAACCTTTTCTGGGGAGCCAGACCCAAAGGTGGCTACTAAGTGGTTGAAAGTGACCACGTCGATCTTTGATACTCTAGATATCGAGGAGGATGCTTTGCGGGTAAAGTTGGCGATGTTCCAACTGCGGGAAGATGCTAGAGAGTGGTGGAAGTTCGCTAAGACCACTGTGGATGAGACGTGGACCGCTTTCACGAGAGTCTTCTTGAAAAAGTATTTCCCGAGATCTTCAAGGGATACTTACCAAGAGGAGTTCCTCTCTTTTGTTCAAGGAAACCTTTCTGTGGTCCAGTATAAGGCCAAGTTCGCGAATCTGTCGCGGTTCGCACATGAGATGGTATCTACAAAGGAGTTGCACACTTGGAGCTTTAAGAGGGGACTTCGACCTGCTATTAAGGATAGAGTTACAGCTCTGGATGTGGAGGTGTACATCAAACTGGTGGAAGCTGCTATCCGGATCGAGAACTCGTTGGCAGATAGTCACAGGATTAGAGAGAGCGGAAGCCAATAAGGTAGTGGAGATGCACAGTCCTAGGGGCGCAGGAACAAGCGCCAGAGGTCATCTGGACCTAGTTCTCACTTTATCGGATCGTCTCAGCCGCAATCGTCTGCACCTACACTTTTAGTGGCCTCGACAGGGAGGCCAGAGCAGAGAGGATTGATCTGTTATCATTGTAGACAGCCGGGACATCGTTCAGTTGAGTGCCCGCAGAAGAGCCAGGCTGAGAGTCCAATGTCCATCCAATCTCAGGCGAGAGACCCACCTACTTGTTTTGGGTGTGGTCAGTCTGGGCATATTCGTAGATCCTGTCCTAGAGAGGAAAATGTTCAGGGCGCGACAAGAGTGTCAGTTGCTTCACTGTACAGAGACGACAGGCTCCGCAGCAGCTTAGGGCTCAGACGTCTAGGTTTGCAGAAGGAGGTACTTCAGCGCAATCGGTGAGGCAGCCATCGACTCAAGGTTATGGTGGGCAGACCAGTTTTTCGTAGGCCAGGGATTATGTTCTTGCTGATCGCGGTGCTTCCAAAGCACCAGTGGCGTCTGATGCTATTGTTACACCAGCCATTATCATAGGTACTCATTTAGTCTTTAGATCATGGGCCAGTGTCCTCATCGACACAGGATCATCACATTCTTTTATATCATTTGCTTTTGTATCTTCTTTGGGGTTAGAAATGGACTGGTTGGGTAGTACCTTGTATGTGGAGACCCCAGTTAGTGGGTGTGTGACACTGAACCTTGTTTGTAGATCCTGTGTGCTGGAGGTCACCGGTCGTTGTCGTTGTTTAGAGTTTAATTTTATCATTCTGGGCATGACCACGCTTGATGTCATCCTAGGGATGGACTGACTGACTACCTACCGTGCCTATATAGATTGTGAGCGATGGAGAGTGTCGATCTGTACGTTAGAGGGTGACTTCTTTTACTTTGTGGGTGATCGGGATGAGGGCGTGATGTCTGTGCCTGGTGTCACTCGAGTTCGGGGAGATTTGGGTTCCCTCTTTTCTGCACTCAATTTAGATGAGCCGGTTGGGGTTCAAGGAGTGTTACCCCATGTGGTGTACGATTATCTGGACGTCTTTCCTGACGATTTTTTTGAGTTTCCACCGAGCCGAGATGTGGAGTTCTCCATTGATCTTGTTCCGGGAGCTACTCCTATCTCTATGCCATCTTATTGCTTTGCACCTGCTGAGTTGTGAGAACTCAAGGTGCAGCTGTAGGAGCTGCTAGATAAGGGGTTTATGCGGCCGAGTACGTCGTCGTGGGGAGCTCTCGCTTTGTTCGCGAAGAAGAAGGATGGTTCGTTGAGATTGTGTATAGACTACAAGAAGTTAAACCAGGTAACGGTGAAGAATAAGTACCTGATGCCAAGGATTGATGACTTGTTTGATTAGTTGAGGTGGTCTTGCTGCTTTTCGAAGATTGACTTGATATCGGGGTATCATCAGCTGAGGATTAGGGATGTGGACATAGCGAAGACCACCTTCCTGACTCGCTAAGGTCACTATGAGTTTCTGGTCATGCCGTTCGGTTGATGAACGCTCCAGCTACATTTATGGGTCTGATGAATCGTATCTTCCACCCTTATCTGGACAGTTTTGTAGTCGTGTTCGTGGATGACATTCTGGTTTATTCACCCATGAGGGAGATGCACAAGGAGCATCTGCATAATGTCCTACAGCTTTTGAGAGAACATCGCTTGTATGTGAAGTTCGAGAAGTGTGAATTCTAGATGACAGAGGTGAGATTCCTTGGACACGTGGTGTTAAAGGATGGGGTATCAGTGGACCCAACGAAGACTGATGCAGTGACAGATTGGCAGCGGTCGAAGAATGTCTTTGAGATCCGTTGTTTTCTGGGTTTGGTAGGTTATTATCGGTGGTTCGTGAAGGACTTCTCTAGGCTTGCAGCACCGATGACTCGTTTCACGCGGAAGGGGATCATGTTTATATGGAGCGAGTCTTGTCAGTCAGCTTTTCAGGAGCTGAAGAGGAAACTGACTAGTGCATCAGTGCAGTGCATCAGTGCTAATTATTCCAGAGCGAGGTGTGGGTTACACAGTGTACTGCAACGCTTCACATGAGGGTTTGGGTTGCGTTCTGATGCAAGAAGGCAAGGTTGTAGCTTATGGATCCCGGCAGTTGAAGACACACGAGAGGAACTACCCGACACATGTTCTGGAGTTGGAAGCCGTGGTCTTTGCCTTGAAAATATGGCGTCACTATCTTTATGGTGATCATTTCGAGGTCTTCTCTGATCACAAAAGCCTAAAGTACTTGTTTCCACAGAAGGACTTGAATCTTTGCCAACGACGATGGATGGAGTTGTTGGAACACTATGACTTCGATTTATAGTACCATATGGGTAAGGCATATGTCGTAGCTGATGTGCTTAGTAGGAGTTCTCATGGTTCGTTAGCTTCAGTGGCTATACGAGAATGGGGCATGTTGGGAGATGTTGGGGAGTTTGATCTACGTCTCAGGGAGACAGAAGGAGGTGCGACCTTGTATTCAGTAGCTTCACAGCCCACATTGGTTGCACGCGTGTTAGAGGCTCAGAGGACAGATTAGGAGGCTCAGATGATACGGGACGGCATTTCCAGTGGGATAGACGCAGCTGTTCAGATCAGAGTCTGAGGTTGTCAGGGCAATTATTTATGCTAAAGGCGTGCCGTGCTGAGGTGCTACATGAGTTTCATCACTCACATCTTGCAGTGCATTTGGGAGGCACGAAGATGTATCACGATCTATGCCGTCAATTTTGGTGGACGGGGATGAAGAGGAATGTGCTCTGATTCATCTCACGATACTTTACTTGTCAGCAAGTAAAGGTGGAACACCAGAGACCTGCAGGATTGTTGCAGCCATTGCCTGTATCTGAGTGAAAGTAGGAGAATATCACTATGGATTTTGTATCAGGACTTCCACGCTCGTCGAAGAGACATGATGCTGTTTGGGTTATAGTAGAGAGATTGACGAAGTCTGCACATTTTCTTTCCATTCGTGTGAAGGATTCAGTGGACTGACTGACTGACCAGATTGTACATTCAAGAGATAATTTGACTACACGGAGTACTTATGACTATTGTCTCTGATCGAGACTCGCACTTTGCATCGCGCTTTTGGCAGAGTCTTCAGGTGGATTTGGGGACGAGCTTGACTTTTAGTACAGCTTTTCATCCTTAGACCGACGGTCAGTATGAGAGGACCATCCAGATTTTAGAGGACATGTTGAGAGCTTGTGTGCTTGATTTTTGGGGTTCTTAGGAGGATCATCTATCGTTAGCAGAGTTTTCATACAACAACAGTTAACAGTCTAGTATTGGCATGGCACCGTATAAGGCTCTGTATGGTAGACCGTGTAGGTCACCTGTTTGTTGGATAGAGGTGGGTGAGACCACTATTTTGGGGCCCTATCTCATGCGGGAGACGACGGAGCGGATTGCAATGATTCGTCAGCGTCTGGTGACAGCTCAGAGCCACCAGAAGAGTTATGCTGATCGGTGGAGGAGATCGTTAGAGTTTTTCGTGAGGGATCATGTGTTTCTAAAGGTCTCGCCACGTAGAGGGTTGATGAGACTTGGTCGTAGCGGGAAGCTATCA
Organism: Heliamphora exappendiculata; assembly: GCA_034768845.1. Lineage (NCBI taxonomy): Eukaryota > Viridiplantae > Streptophyta > Magnoliopsida > Ericales > Sarraceniaceae > Heliamphora > Heliamphora exappendiculata. The sequence goes on along the minus strand of JAOTRH010483034.1, from coordinate 5,411 downwards.
CCACATTTTATTGGACCATTTGAGATCCTGGAGAGGATTGGGGTGGTAGCATACCGTCTGGCTTTGCCACCTTAGTTAGCATCGGTACATAATGTGTTTCACGTTTCCATGCTTCGAAGGTATGAGCCGGATCCCTCACATGTTCTGGATTGGACTGAGCTGAGAGTTGCTGAGGATGTCACGTATGAGGAGTGCCTGGTGAAGATTCTAAATAGAAAGGAGCAGGTGTTACGAGGGAGAATGATTTTGTATGTCAAGATTCTGTGGCTTCATCACGGGGTTGAAGAAACGACATGGGAGCTTGAATCTGGGGTTCGTGAGAGATACCCGGAGTTGTTCACCTCGTGACCTTGTAGTGAATTTCGATGGCAAAATTCCTTAAGGGGGAGAGAGTTGTAGACCCGGACCCATGTTATTTTGCGATATATATATTTTTGACATGTTCCTTTCATGATATGTATATCCTTGTTGCATGGTTTATGTTTCTAAGTCCAATTTTTCTTCCAGCGATGACCGCTCGAGCGGTGGTGGGGCAAAGATGTATATTTGGCGTTTTTCAACGCTTTTGTCTGAACGTGTGTATATATGTTTTGATACATGTTTTGGTGAAACTGAGCATACGGGGTTGCTTCCTGGGATTATAGGGAGTTTCTATTCGAATTTCAAAAATTAAAAAAAAAGATATTTTGGAGTCCTATAAATACTTGGCGTTAGATATTTTCAAAAGATATCTTTCAAAATTTAGCGACTAAGTTTTCTTTTTCTTTCTACCTTCTCTCTAACTTCTCGAGGGTTCTGGGCTCAATTTTCAACGATCCATCAGCGGATCCTTGCTATTGGCTTTGAGGTCTACACATCTATCCGGACAGAATTTGATTTTGACGAAGCTTGAATTTGCACGTAGATCGAGGCGTCGAGTTTTTAATCCAACGAGGTAGGATTCTAGATTCTACTATTGTGTAAAGGTGATATATGTAATTATATGTTGTTTCACGGTGTGAAAATGCATGAAAAGTTAGTTTATGGGTGGTTTATGCGTATTTGAAAGTTTTGGGGCTTAGAACACTCAAGAACAGAAATTTCTGGGTTTCTCTTAGGTGGTAGCTCGCTCGAGCGCCCGATGTCTGCTCGAGCGAACTTGCTGTGTAGGGCCATTTTGTTTTGATGTTATCTCCCTCATCTGGACTCGGAATTGGGTCGTTCTTATACTCAAATCGAAATTCCGAAAGTCCTCTTTCCAATGACACCTCTCTCACCTTAAAATTCTTTTTGTAGAAAAAGTTATAATCAAAATAGTGAGAGTATGTCAAAGTTTCTTAACCGTTTTTCACCAGTTTTTGGCCAAATGTCATGTTTTATGTTTAAACCTTGTTTGTTTGGGTAAAAAGCATGTTTTACGCTTTTCTTGGTTGTTACATTGTATGACGTGTGGATGTTGGGTTTTCAAATGGTGTTCTTGAAAACGGTGAAAAATGATGGTTTTTGATAAAATCTCAACACTTGGTGTTTTGGAGGTTTGGAGCCAACCCTTGGGGTTGAGTCTCAGGTTTTGAAACGTTTGATTGAAAATGGGGAACAACATTTTGAAATGTTTTATCTGATCTCCATGTTGATGGATGGATCTATATATACGTGTTTAATGTATATTGTGAAATGTTTTCGATTTTGAGAAGATTATCTAGATGTACCGGGATGACGTGTATATGGCACGAGTTGTCCTCGGTGTAAGTCAAAAAATGTGTGCAGTGTAGGTACTCAGGTCCTTCGGGTTAGTCCCCGTAAATTGAGGTGGATGGGTGTTAAGCTCCATCTGGGTCGTGCCCGAAAATTGGGTGGTTCGTTATGGTGCTTCGTATAGAACTTGTCATTATCTAGCAGGCCTTAAGTGGTTCAGGATTAGGATAATGGGCAGGTGTCTACAATTGTTATCTCTGTCCCCTTGTGATGGAATCGGTACATAAGATCATATTCTTCTTCTTTTTCCATGATGGTACATTCCGTGAGGGAACGATGTTTTGGTTACTGTTTTCTTTCAACTGTAAAATGTGTTTTGCATTGTATAAATGCTTAGTTGTGAAGGAAAAACTATTTTGGAGGTTTGTGGAAAACTTGGGATTTTATGACGTAAAATCGTTTTGGCTTGTGGTTGAGTACGCTCCCACTCTATATGATTGCATATTCCTGCTTTACAGCTCCTTATCTATTTCTATTGGGCTTCAGCTCACGGGTAAGAATTTTCTGTTCAAATCTATTTTCAGGTGATGATATGGATGAGGTGTAGCTTGGCGGTGTCTACGGTGGTGGAAGACTTTGTAGTTTTCCTTTTGGGTTGCCTAATCCTGAAAGCAGTTGTTGTACGCTACAAGCCGATATACTGTATGCATGTTGGGACTGTATGATTTTCTTTATGAGAGATGTATCTTTTGGGTTTTCTCTTTATTTCAATTGATGATTTTGATGATATAAAACTCTATTTTATTAAAACTGGTGTTTGGTGGATTTTCACGTGACCCTGGGTTTTGGGGCGTGACAAATCGTTTTAAAGATCAGTAGCCATTTTTTTTTCTTGATTTTTCTCAAAAACCAAGTGGCGACTCTATTTTCAACAAAAAAGGGGTTTTCAAAATTTAGTTTTCATTGTATTAAAAATATTTTCTAAACATCGTTTGAACTCCTTATTTTTGACTATACAAAAATTCCAAAATTCTGGTGTTATAGTATTTTCTAGCGACTCTGCTGAGGATTAATTTATAAAATTAAATAAGATGGCTAGACTTAAAAATATCATTGGTTCTTAATAAGAATTTTTTATTTGCATTCTTGCATGCATGTGTATTGTTCTTCACACCCCCTGCCTAGTCGACCTGAAGCCTCAATCGTTTATCCATTTCGGAAATTGTTGGAAAGGCAGGCAAGCCTTACTGATTATATGCTTTCATAGGTGCATAAAAAGAGTTTAGGCATACTGTGGCGCTGGAATTTTAGGGGTTATTTTGGAAAATATTTCAAAAATAAGAAAATTCAAAGATGTTTAAAAAATATCTTAACACCTTGAAAATTAAAATTTGAAAATCTCTTTTTGTTGAAAATGGAGTCGCCACTTAGTTTTTAAAAAAAATTAAGAAAAACAAAAATGGCTACTGATCTTTAAAATATTAACCAGAGAAAAAAGGGTTCGGAGGCTAAGGTATGAATCAGGAAAGGTGTTAGACACCCCGTTTGTCCAACCGTAAGGTTGGCCTCTACTAACCATCATTGGTTCTTTAATATGATTTCTCAAATGCATGCAAATAAAAAAAGTGGAGGCAAAGAAGGAACATTCAAAATTAAATATGAAAAATACATAAAAAATGTACATAGAATGCCAAAATAAAATAAGTGAAGAAATAAAATTCTAAGTCTTACGGCATGTAATTTCTAACTAAATGATACATGGAGCACATTCGCATGCAATTTCACAAAAAATAACCTAAACTATTATGATATGCATAAAATAATAATAAAAAATATATACTAGAAGTAGCCAAAACTACCTAAATATGAATTGTTGCAAAATAAGCTAAGCTACTTTAGATACAAAATGTTTTAAAGAAAGTAACCAAAATATGCATGTTATCAAAATAAACTAGATTGGCATTAACATAAAAAGAAATGCTAAATATAAAATAAAAGATGTATAAGAGAAAATTCTATACTGAAAGAAAACTTACTTAAAAAAAAAATTTAAAATAAGGGTTTTATAACAAAAGAGGGTTGAAAGATTTAAAGGAAAAGAAAAACTTTACAAAAAAAAAATTATGCTAAAATGAAAATGTTAGAAAATGTTATTAAGCAATTGAAAAAGAAAATCTAACTATTTACATTTTATACTTTAAAAGAAAAGAAAATAAAAGAAAATTACTATAATAATAGAAAATTTATACTAACATTTAAAGATGAAAATTAACTTAAAAGACTTTTTTTGTGATTTTTTGAGTTTAATAATATGAAAAGAAATAATGTCACTACTACAAAACTGTTGAAACATCACGCTTTAAAAGTGTGATTATAAGGTTATAATCACGCTTTTCCAAGCGTGGTGTATGTGGGTGTAATCTAAAGTTGAGACTTTCCATCACGCTTTTGTGGGTGACTAAAAACATAAAAAAATGTAATTAAAAATAGAATTAGTGTGATTGTTAAAATTTTAAAATCTCGATTTTGCATTATCGACCACACTTTTTGTGCGTGATAAAAACTAAAAAGTGTTATTAAAAATAACAAAAAGCGTGATTAAAAATAACTAAAAACGTGATTAAAAATGAAATTAGTATGATTGTCAAGTCGATTTCGCATTATTAACCACAGTTTTTGTGCGCGATAAAAATTGAAATGCGTGATTAAAAATAACCAATGCACACCACACGCACCTAATGTTATTTCGAGTCTTTGGAGCCATGTCAACTAATACAATTCCTAACTCACCAATTATAACTAGTTTTAAATCTAAGTTTTTACATATTTAGTTATATTATATGTACAAAATATAAACGTGAAACATAAAAACTAACTATAAATACTACTACAATAATGATTAAAGATCGAGCTTAGAAAACTAAAAGGATTTCAATTTTTCGTAAAAACGTGATATAAAAAAATAAGAAAGCCTTTTAATCTCGGTTTAATCAACAACTGAGATCGTAGATTGGTTTATTATAATTTTAGATCTCGATTGTTTAAAAATTGCGATGCTCTTTAATACTTTGTAATCCCAATTTAATAATAATGGCGACGAAATGATTTTTCAAATTATTTTACATCTCAGTTATTTAAAAATCAACATGTTTTATTTCCAACAATTTTACGGGGGAAGCTTTTTACGATAATTTTATATCACAGTTGTTTGAATAATAGAGGTTAATTATTCAATGCCGATATTGATAACTTCAAATCCATCGGGTTCTATGAGATAGGAAGCAATTCGATAGGAAGCAACAACGCCCTCTCCTTCTCCTCTTCCTCACACCGCCGCCTCTCCATCAACCACTGCCACAGCCAGAGCCACAACCAGAGTTCTTCGTTTCCACTTCTAACCTATATAGCGAGATCGAGACTCCCACTGCTTCTCCTCTTCCTCACACCGCCGCCTCTCCATCAACCACTGCCACAGCCAGAGCCACAACCAGAGCCACAACCAGAGTTCTTCGTTTCCATTTGTAACCTATATAGCGAGATCGAGACTCCCACTCCTTCTCCTCTTCCTCACGCCGCCGCCTCTCCATCAACCACTGCCACAGCCACAACCAGAGTTCTTCGTTTCCACAGAGTACTTCGTTTCCCTCCTATCTCTCTCGTGCCGACTCTCGACTGTGAGGTGAGCTTCCGTGTCGAATTCGCCTATTGTTTCCCCTCTCTTTTCTCACACGCACGAG
>JAOTRH010483014.1:0-25188 GCA_034768845.1 Heliamphora exappendiculata | reverse complement strand
TTTGAGATTAGGTGATGGTTAACACTTAGCTGTATATAATAGTATTCTCTCCATCTGAGTCACTGCTATTATATACTAGACCGAAACTATGCCAGCTATTTAATTTTACTTGACAAGATCAGTTGCCTAGATAGTAAAATTAATAGGGATTGGTCTGTCTGGTCATACGATGAAGTTTAGGCTGCTGGTGATTTTTTTTTAAATGGTAGAGGAAACCAAATTAAAATAAATTTAAAGTTTTGCTCGTTATAATTAACGGTATTTTTAATTATGTGATTCTCATGATTAAAATAACTTTCAACCCATTCGCTTTAATCCTTAAAGAAAACAAACTAATGGGACCAAATTGTGTTGACTAAAAAAGTAAATTGGATATAACGTTAACTACCAATGGAATTCCTTCAATACTAGGAAATGTGTTTATCTCAGAAAAAGGTTCTTCCTGTAGGTTAAAAGGCATGAAGAAGAAAAATGTTTAAAAATAGGGAGACAAGATTTCTAGGATAGTTGGTGAACCACTGACTGGTGTGAAAAAGCTGAAAGACATATATTTTCACTGCAATCAGACACGACATTGAAAAAAGCTATGTTCAGTATTTTTCAAAAGACAGAACAATTAGGGTAATTTCTGTTCACTAGTTGTGAAAACATGTTTAGCGGAATTATCTACTGGTACCTGGTGCGTAGATACGAGAGCCACTAATCATGTCTGTAATTCGTTGCAGGGGTTTCAAGAAACTCGACAACTTAGTGATAGAGAAATTTACCTATATATGGGCAATAATACAAAGGTAACAGCAATTGTAATGAAAGATGTAACTCTCAGTTTTAGTGGAAATAGAGTTTTAATATTGAGAGATTTTCTTTATGTACCTTCGATTAGATGAAATTTAATTTCAGTATCGAACTTAATAAAGAAAAAATATTTTATTCATTTTGACGACTCTGTGATTGTACAAAAAATAAATATTTTATTTGTTCTAGTACATTGGTGGATGATCTATATGCGTATCTCCTATCTCTCCTACACTGCAACTAACTGAAATGAATAGCACGTCTTTATTATCAAATAAGAGAAAGTTTTCTTCTTTAATGAACCAAACGTTTCTTTGACACTTACGCTTGGGTCATATTAATCTAAAAATGATAAATAGGCTGGTAGCAGATGGACCTTTGAGTTCATTGAAAGTGGAGGCACTTCCAGTATGTGAATTTTGGTTAGACGATAAGATGACCAAGAGGCCATTTTTCTGCCAAAGGCTATAGAGCTAAAGAACCGTTGGAGCTAGTTCATTCTGATATGTGTGGTCCTATGACAACCCGAGCTACAGGTAACTTTGAGTACTTCGTCAGTTTCATTGAGGACTACTCAAGGTATTGATATATTTACCTGATATGCCGTAAGTCTAAATGCTTTAAAAAATTTAAAGAATTTAAGATGGAGGCGAAGAAGCGTCTAGGTAAAAGTATCAAATCACTACGATCCGACCGTGATGGAAAATACCTCTTTAGAAAGTTTAAGGATTACCTGTCATCAGAAGGGATGGTATCTCAGTTGACTGCACTTGGCACTCCGTAGCAGAAAAAAAGAATATGACTCTTATAAAGATGGTAAGGTCCATGATGAGTTATTCGAGTTTTAACCGATTCAATTTGGGGACTCGGTATAGAGACAGTGGCTTACATTCTGAACTTAGTGCCTTTTAAGTCAGTACCTTTTACTTTCACAGAATTATGGACCAGGCATAAGCCTCGTTTGAAACACATTCGGATTTGGAGGTATCCAACACATGTGCTGAAAAGGAACGCGAGTATGTTGAAACTAAGGACAGAAGCCTATTTCTTTGTAGGGTATCCCAAGGGAACGAATGGTTAATTCTAAGGATCAGAAGGTCATTGTTAGCACTAATGCCTAATTCTTAAAAGAGAATTATATTATGGACCACAAGCCTAAAAGCAACATTGTTCTAGAAGAACTGAGAGAAAATACCAGTAGAACGAAAAAAAAAATCACAAGTCACTGATATTCTATTACCTCGTCGTAGTGGAAGGATTATCGGAACAGGTACAAATCAAGAACAGAGTGCTGATGCACAGGGTTCAGATTCTGTACAACGTGTTACTGCTAGTACACAGACACATGTCGTGCCTCATCATGGTGAAAGGGTTGTTCATTAACCTGATCGATATATGTTTTTGGGAGAGTCTTTTGACAAGAATCCAGTAGAACTAGATACCGAACACTGTAATTACCATGAAGCACTTCAGGACAAAGATGCAGGTCTTTTGCAAAAGACTATGAATTCAGAAATGGAATCTATGTATGTCAATTAGGTCTGAAAACTTGTAGAACTACCGAAAGGGATAAAATCCATTAGATGCAAGTGGATCTATAAGAGGAAGAGACGAGCAGGCGGGAAGGTTGAAACCTTCAAAGTTAGGTTTATTGCAAAAGAATTTACTCAGAAAGAAAGAATCGATTATGAGGAAACTTTTGCCATTAGCTATACTTAAGTCTATCTGAATTCTCTTATCCATTGTTGCTCATTTCGATTACGAAATCTGGCAAATGGATATCAAGATAGTTTTTTTTAACGAAAGTTTTGACGAGTGTACCTATATGATACAACTAGATGAATTAATTGCAAAGGGCCAAGAACACATGTTGTGTATACTTAAGAGATCTATTTATAGACTTAAGCAGACATCGAGATATTGAAACACTCAGTTTGATCAAGCCATTAAGTCTTATGATTTTGATCGGAGTCCGGATGAGTCTTGTATTTACAAGAAGCGTGGCGAAAGCATGATGATCTTTCTAGTACTTTATATAAACGATATATTACTCATCGAAAACAATGTGGAGTTATTATTTACGGTTAAAATACAATTATTTAGGCAGATCGATATGAATGACTTGAGAGAAGTTCATCTAACAAATCATCAAAAAAATAAAAGATTTGAACCAAAAAATAAAAAATACAAAAAAGAAAAAAGAAAAAAACAGAACTTAACCAAAAAGGCCTTAAAAAAGCCCGACCAAACAAAGGCTTCGCAAAGAACAAAAAAGTGAAAGCGATACCTTCAATACAAGGCTGCAGAAGCTCTCCGGCTTCGGTACTCTCTACTTCAGGGATTATTGTGTTGATGGCATCGTTTGCTCGGTCCCAAATAGTTTTAAGATCCATATACTCCGCCTAAGTATTCAAAAAGGCCAACACGTAAAAAGACAGCAAAAAGAAAACAGAGCCCATTTTTGGAAATAATTAGCATTATTTATCAGTGATATCTTGGGGGTGCCAAAACTCAAGAACAATGCTTTAAATATCAGCTTTTAGGCGTCGTATCGGTCAATACGTATTAAAATTTTGAATATTCGACATCGATATTTATCATTTGTATCTGTCAATATTATCCGATATCAATCAATACATAGGCCCTATATGAATAAATTGACTTATTTATTTATTTAACTAAGTTGATTTTTCATTTTTAGTAAAAAAAATTTACCATTTAATCAAACTATTATATTTTTTAAATTCTTCTCGTTGAGACGAGTGAGAAAAGTAAAGAATCTTGATCAAAATATTAAAAAATTTAAAAAAAACAAAAAAAAAAACAAAAATAAACTAATAAATCAAATAAACAAGTTTATAACTAAAATAAGTTAATAAATCAATAAATAAATTTATCCAAACAGGCCCATAATTGTACCACCGATATTGGTACAAATACCGTGATTTTGGTTATAACCCTACTCAAGAACAAACCTCAGAATTGGCTTTGGAATACATAATTTCTTCAGCTCTCAACACCACAATGGGGAGTTTCTCTTGCCATTCCTTGTTGTTCTTAGTTGCCGTGCTATGAGTCTCATTCACAACCCTAATGGAACACATAATATGCAGGTAATGTTAGACTTAAATATTTATTTATTATGGTGGTGTTTTGACAAAATTAATGCTAGTAGTTTACAAATTATAATTTGTAGTAGAAATTGTGAGTATTTGACAAAAATTATAATTTATAATTAAAATATTAAAAAAATAATTATAAGTTATAATAAAAATTGTAAACGTTTGAAAAAATTTATAAATTATAACTAAAATTTGTGATAAGAAATTAAAAATTACTAATAATAGTATTTTTAAAAACCTATATATATGATCCACATAATTATGACAATATATTGTGTGATTAATAAGATAAATGTTCACTATTGAAATTCTTATTTAATAAGATTATTAACAAGTTGTTTCTAAATAGGACAAGTATAATAGAATTAAACAAATGTTCCACTCTGCACCTATAAAAAAAAATATTTAGTAATTCCATCGTCATGCTAAATAAATTTAAAAAAAAAAGAAAAAAAAAAAAAAGAAATACCATCATTTCATCGACATAAGAGCACAACAGAACAAAACCATGCTTGCATATTCAAAAATCTCGTCATTATACTCATTATACTAAGTTCCTCTTGGTTTTTTTTTTTTTTTTGACTTTTTTGTTTAAAAAAAGTAAAAAAAAAAGTCAATTTTGTCCCTTTATATAAAAATTAAAAAATTAAAAAATCAAATCAAATTACAAATTCTTATAATATTCAAATTAAACTTTTACTATTTTTAAAATATAATAATAATTTTTATTCGTAACTTATTTACGACAATTATCAACTACATATATTTGTTAATATTAAATATAAAATAAAATAAAATTATCAACTTAACAAAAAAATAAAAAATTAATTTTTTATCCAAACATGAAACAATTAGCTTAAAAAAATTAACTTAAATACTAAATTATCAAACAATTTATTTTGAATTTAATTTAACTTAATTTTTAATTAAAAATACAAAAATAATTTAAAAAATAACTTTTAAAATAATAATCAAATCGGACCCTAAATATATCATAGAAAAAGAGAGAGAGGGGGGAGAGAGAGAGACAGAAACTATTGTTATATCAACATCTGAAGCGTAAGAGAGAGAGAAACGACGCATTATTCCAACAGTAATAACGAATCCCTGTATGTTAATTCAATTTTTTCGAACTATGTTTTGTTATATTAATTTTAGATGTAAAACCCACAAACAAATATTTATGAACATATATATATATATATATATATATATATATATATAGAGAGAGAGAGAGAGAGAAGACCAGAAGATATCTTTGAAGAGAGAACCACGCATGGGTTGATGTCTATCACTGTGCCAAGCTCTTCTTTCGCATTCGTAGGGTCTTTTGCCTGGTCTAGGCATCTTCAAGAGCTTTAGAACAGAGAAGAACCAAGAACAAGAGAGAGAAAAGAAGGGGGAGAGAGAGAGAGAGAGAGAGCAAAGCTGTTCTGGTTTTAGAGAGAGAGAGAGAGAGAGAGAAAAAAAAAAAAAAAGCTGTTCTGGCTCTAGAGAGAGAAAGCGAGAGGGATGGAAGTGAAGACTCGTGACTGCTTACGCGTTGGCTTGGCTAGGCTACTGCTACTGATCAGTCTCTTGTCTCGGCATTGATCAATGCAGTACTAAAATGACAGTTCAACAGTGGAGAGAGAATGCGGAGAGCTGTCTAATAATTTGTTTAGACCTTCTTTCAGCTGCACAAATGTATTCATACAATTTAATTAGGATAAATTATACCGAGCTTTTTGATATTTTGATTAAATATTATTAATTTTATTTTTAAAAAAAATTATATTAATTTTTATTACGGTTAAAAATATCATTACAAAACAATTTACATATATTCCGTACAAAACTATTACAGTCATCAATTTCATGAATTTATTTTTTCTATTTTACTCTTCTATTGTGCCTGCCATCAATCACATACAACGTCTTATTATTTATGTTGCCAATTTTATCCTTTCTCCACCTGCTGTCTTTATTTTGTATTTTTTCTGTTTTCTCATTTATTTTTTTTTTCTTTCCCCAATCCAACAGTGCTCCATTATTTTCCCTTCCCCCAACCTTTTGCACATGTATATAGATACACGTATATATATACATATATATATATATATATATATAATTTTAAATTATTTTTTAAATAAATTACATTGATATTTTTTGAGATTTTAATCAAATACAATTAATTCTAATTTTTTAAATAAATTACACTTGCACCCCTTAATAATTAAGGCCATTAACAAAATTTATGAAAAAACAAATTTACTCACAAGCATTAATTATGTGTTAGGGTTAGAAAAGAAAAAAAAGTGAGAGAAAGAAGAAGAAGCAGCGCAGCGCAGCGCAGCGCAGCACCGCATCCCCCCCCCCCAAAACGCTACTACTCAACACAGTCGGCCACCATCGGCGTCGCTGTTCACGCTATTCACGCCGACCACCACCACCGGTGACTTCTCGCCGTTGTTCTATCGCCAGATTGTCGGTCTCTCTCATCTCTTTCGCTCTCTTAAATCTCAAACCCCCACCACCAACGCGATGGCGATGGCGAACGACAGTAGAGACGGTGACAGGGTACCCGACGGCAACAACAGATGTGGACGGCAGTGGCGGTGACTGGCAATGGACTCTCATCTCTCTCTCGCTCTCTTAAATCACAAACCCTCACTCCAAACGCGACGGCGACGACGAACGACGGTAGAGGTGGCGACAGGATACCCAGCGGCGACGACAGGTGTGGACGGCGGTGGCAGTAACTGGCAATAGAGGTGGTGACGGCGTCGGTGTGGCATTGGCGAAAAGTGCAGCGGTTGGAGGGGGTGTGGCATCGTTCTTTCTCTTTTTTTTTTTCTTTTTTATTGAGCTATTACACTCACAATCAATTGTAAAATATAAATTATTTCTCGATCGACAATATTTATTACTCTTTTGACAATCTAACGCTGTTAGTGAACGGTTTCGATCGCCGACAAATTACTTTAAAAAATTCAAATCAAAATATTATCGTTGTATAAGCTTTATAAAAAGAAAAAAAAAGAAATAAACATATTTGTGTTGAGGGGTAGAATAGGAATAGAATGATGGACAACGTTCACTACCCTTTTGACGACTTAACGTAACTAGTGAATGAATTCGATCATCGGTAAATTATTCTGACAAATTCAAATCGAAGAATTATTATTTTGTAAATTTCATAAAAAGAAAAAAAAAAGAAAAAAAAAAGATAACTACTGCATTTGAATGGCAAAATGTGAACAAATTTAATGACATAAACGGTGGTAAACAGAACTCTAATGATTTGTATTAGTATGTAATAACATTTAAGCATGTAAAGAAAATCAATGTAATTTATTTAAAAAAATAAAATTAATTATATTTAGCTAAAAATTCAAAAAAGATGGGTGTAATTTACTCTTATTTTTTTATCTTCTTTATTTATAGACCACACGAAACTAATTCTCACATAAAATTAATTTCCTCCCCCACCGCCATCCCACTGTCACACGCGCGCACACATACGCGCACAAAATATATATATATATATATATATATATATATATAATTGAGAATATTAATTTTTCATAATTTTAAATTAATTTTTTGATTGTTTTCGGCGGTAATCGGTGGTGATGGTGTGGCTGTCAAAAGCAAAGACGAGGGAGGAGAAGACTCACCGGCAGCGACGTAGTGGTGGTCGGCGTAGGCGGTGGGGGTGTTCGGCATTCTTCACCCCCCTCTCTCCCTCTCTCTTCTCTGGATTCTCATGCCCACCCCCTCTCTCTCTCTCTCTCTCTCTCTCTCTCTCTCTCTTCTCAAGATTCTCAAGCCATCGAACAAAAAGAAAACCAAAAGAAATTAAAGAGGGAAGAAGAAAGATGTAGGAAGTCCAAGCCAGTTCTTTTTTTTTTTTATTTTTTTATTTTTATAGTTTCAATTAATTGTATTATGTATTTTTATTTTTTTATATTATTATTATTTTCTTTTATGAAATTTCTTTAAAGATTATTTTAGTTTTTTATGTAATAATTGAAAACTAATTGTTTGAATTATTATAGAAAAGGTTAAATGGTTTTTTCAAATATAGAGAGTGACATGATAGTGAATGTTAAATTTTTTTAAATTTTTAAATAAAATATTTAAAAATATTTTAATCATTTTTGCTTTTCTATTAACGCTATTTCATTATAAAAAAAGTTTCATTATAAGAAAAGTTAATATAATTTATTTAAAAGAATAAAATTAATTGTATTTGACGACCAAAACCTCGATCAAGGAGGTCGGTCTAATTTATCCCTTTAATTAACACTCTTTGTTTACATTAAGGCTACGTATGGCAAAGGCTTTTAAAGCATAGTTTTTTGTTTGTATTTTTTGCTTAAAACTATAAAAATCAAAAAAATATTTGTTTGGAGGTTCAAAGATTTTTTTTAACCCTTTTTAGACTTTTTTTTACATGAAGTAATTTTATTTATTTTTTATATACACAATCATTTTTTTTTATAAAATTATATTTTTAAAATCTAGTAGTAAAAATCTATCAAACAAAATCTATAATAAATATAAAATTATATAAAAATAAATTTTTAAAAATTATAATAATTTTCTTTTTGATTGTCTCATTAAAGCCACTTAAATTAAATTTTTTGACTTATTTTTTTTTAGCTTAAAGTCATACTTACAGTTCACTTAATTATTTTATTTATTTAGCTTAACACAATTGTAAACAAAAAAAAAAGACTAACTTGAAGTCAAATTTGCCTAATATGGTCTTACTCTGAGGTGTGTATTTGATTCTATGAATGTTATTTTTGCACTTAATATTTTTGTTTAAAAAGTGATAAAAATTTATAATATTTAATACATAAATTTATTTATAATTTAAAATAAATTGTTTAAATGAAACTGTATTTAACGTCGGCTACACTTTTAAATAAATTTGAACCTAATGTTATGAGTTCGTAGTATTACAATTTTTGTTTTGTTTATCTCGTTAACAAGTTGGATGAATAATGCTTACTCTATTAATTATCAAAATAATTATTTAATAAGTTTTAAAGTATTATATGTTATTATTTATATAATGCTTTTATTCAATTATTTAATAAAAAATATTTTGCGTGAAATAATAAAAAGTCACTACCTAACTTTTTCTCATTTATCTTTTAAGAAAAAAAAAATTCTATACATTCTAAACATATTATTTTTTTTAAAATAAAATAACTATAATACCTTCAATTATATTTATGATCTATGAGAAAAGAATGCTATCACCGCTCAACTATATTTTTAACAATAAAATGAGCATATCACTATTCTAAATACTATATCTTAATTAATAACAAAAATTAAAAATATAGTAGATATTTTAATAAGAAGTAACAAAAATCCTAAAAAATATCCCAAACATTACTTCTTTTTCCCAAAAAATTTAAATTTCTTAAAAAATAAATTTTTTAAAAATCTTAAACATCAGCAATATATATATATATATATATATATATTATTCAACCTCCTTATAATATGAATAATTAAACAAATTTATTTTTGTGGATAGTAGAGGAGGGGGGAAGGGTGAGCCCACGTCCTTTTGAGTGGTTCACTCAATAATTCAAACATATAGAGTTGATTGAGGAGTTTGGTGTGTTCCCCGCTCCTCCACATGCCTACTTCCTCCAATCAGCCCCCTCCTTCCCTTCTTCCCTAATCCCCTAACCTTACCCCCTCCTTTTTTTTTTTCTCTCTCTCTCTCTCCCTCTCTCTCTCTCTCTCTCTCTCTCTCTCTCTTAATTATTTAATATTATTAAAACACCATAAAATATTATTTATGTGATGTTCATATTTAATTATATAGTAAAAAATGCTCCACATAACACAATATTAATCTATCTTTATTGGATAGAGAGAAAACAAGAATATCACACTTAGGCACCATGTGAGATAACTTTTTTATATTTTTTTTTTCTATCTTCTAGTTAAAAAAAATATGTTAGTTCAAACGATAATACTTTTTAGATTTATCTCGTTATAAAAAATTAAAAAAATAAAAAATTTTAACTAAAAAATAAAAAAAAAATTTAGATAAGATAAAAAAAAGTCACTTTAAGGCTTTTGTAACTTTTTTTTATCTTTAGTGATTTTTTTAACTTTTTAAAAAACAGTTATATCTTTAGATTTACTTTATCATGATAAATTGAGAAAATAAAAAATTTAGTTTAAAAAATCATAAAAAATCATAAAAGACAAAAAAAAATCACAAAAAAAATCACAAAAAAACTTAATTAAATAGAGTCTATTTTATATTTTTATTTATTAAAAACACTACGTAAATAATACACAATATTACGTAAGTACCTAATAATTTTTCCTCTCTTTCTTTCTCACTTTCTCTCGCCGTCCTCATCCCTGACTTTTCATATAGCGGCCAGAAGATTTCATGGAGTTGTCACTATCCCCCAATACCAAACAAACCCAGCTCTCTTAATTGGTAAACAAAAGGTATTAGTTTTTTTCCTTTTCAAAAATTGTTAAAAAAATAAATTTTAGGCATACGTTTTTAAGGACTTATTTCTCAATAGGCTTTAAGTCAGGTTAAGCTTTAAATTGTGATTTTTTAATTGAAAAAATTAGTCTTAAGTTCTTAAAATAATGTCAATTTTGTTTTTTGTCCATCATAAAAAGTTTTAATAAGTAAAGTCCAATTTTAACGCGCAAGGTCCAGTTGGACCTTAAAACAGATAAATTTATCTGTATATAAATTTATCTGTCTTGCATAAATAAGTATACAGATAAATTTATCTGTATAAAGAATACTGTACCTTTTTAAAATACGTATAAAGTATACAGATAAATTTATCTGTCTTGTATAAATAAATATACAGATAAATTTATCTATATAAAGAACATTGCATATTTTCAAAACATGTATAAAATACACTGATAAATTGATCTGTCTTGCATAAATAAGCATACAGATAAATTTATCTGTATAAAGAATACTGTGCATTTTCAAAACACGAATAAAGCATACAGATAAATTTATCTGTCTTACATAAATAAGTATACAGATAAATTTATCTATCAAATTGTGCTTATTTCACTAAACAGATAAATTTATCTGTTTAGTATTTATCAATACTAAAAAAAATAGATAAATTTATCTGTCTAACATTTATCCATACTAAAAACGAACAGATAAATTTATTTGTTTAGCAAATTGTACTTGTTTCACAAAACAGATAAATATGGTGACACGATTTTCAAGATAGTTAATGGGCCACAAACTTGTGTGAAAAAAACGAAAATCAGATGTTTTTATTGCAATCAGACACGATACTGAAAAAAATAATGCCCAGTTTATCTCAAAAAGTTGAACAATCAGAGTAATTTTTACTCACTGATTCTGAAAATATATTTAGTTGTGTTATCTATCGGTGCCTAGCGTGTAGATACGGGAGTTACTAATCATGTTTACAATTCATTGCAGAGGTTCTAGAAAATCTGACAACTTAGTGATGGAAAGATTTACCTGCATATAGAAAATAATACAAAGGTAACAGCAGTTACAGTTAGAGATGTCATTGTCAGTTTTAGTAGAAATTGAATTTTAATATTGAAATATTATCTTTATATACCTTCCATTAGAATGAACTTAATTTTTGTTTTTAGATTGGTTAAAGACAAATATTTAGTTTATTTTAATAACTATGTGGTTATTAAGAATAATGAATGGGTTATTTATTGTGGTACATTGGTGGTTAATTTTTATGTTATTACTCATATCTCTCCTATACTGTAACTAACTGAATTGAATAAAATATCTAATTTGCCATATAAGAGAAAGTTTTATTTTTTAATAAACTAAGCGTTTCTTTGGCACTTATGCGTGTGTTATATTAATCTAAAAATGATAAATACACTGGTAGAAGATGAACCTTTAAGTTTATTGAAAGTGAAGGCACTTCCAATCTGTGAATCTTGCTTAGAAAGTAAGATGACCAAGAGGCCCTTTTCAGCCAAAGGCTATACAACTAAAGAACCGTTGGAACTGGTTCATTTTGATGTCTGTGGTCCTATGACAATCCGGGCTCGAGGTGGCTTTGAGTACTTTCTTAATTTTATTGATAACAACTCAAGGTATGGATAAATTTACCTGATGCACCATAAATCTGAATACTTTGAGAAATTCAAAGAATTTAAGGTGGAGGCGGAGAAGCGTCTGGGTAAAAGTATCAAATCACTACGATTCGACCGTGATGGTGAGTACCTCTTTGGAGAGTTTATGGACCACCTGTCACCAGAAGGAATTATATCCCAGTTGACTGCACCGGACAGTCCGTAGTAGAATAGTATAACAGAAAGAAAGAATATGACTCTTATAGAGATGGTAAGGTCCATGATGAGTTATTTAGATTTACTCGATTCGTTTTGGGGACTTGCATTATAGACAATGGCTTACATTCTAAACTTGATACGTTCTAAATCAGTACCTTATACTCCCACAGAATTATGGACTAGGCATAAGTTTAGTCTGAAATACATTCGAATTTTAGGGTGTCCAGCACATGTGCTGAAAGGTAACGTGAGTAAGTTGGAATTGAGGACAGAAGTCTGTTTCTTTATGAGGTATCCCAAGAGAATGAATGGTGGAATATTTTATAAACTTAAAGATCAGAAGGTCATTGTCAGTACTAATGCCTGAATCTTCGAAGAGGATTATATTATGAACTACAGGCCTAATGGTAAAATTGTTTTAGAAAAAATGAGAGAAAAAACTAGTAGAACGAAAGAGGAATCACAAATTACTGATATCCCATTATTTTATCGTAGTGGGAGGATTATCGGGAAAGGTGCAAATCATGAACATGGTGCTAATGCATAAGGTTCAGATTCTGCACAGCATGTTACTGCTAGTATACAGACACATGCAGTGCCTCGTTGTAGTGGGAGAATTGTTCATCAACCTGATCGGTATATATTCTTGGGAGAGTCTTTTGACAGGATCCCGACAGAACTAGATACCGAATCTTATAACTACAATAAAGCACTTCAGGATAAAGATGCAGATTTTTTGTAAAATGCTATAAATTCATATATGAAATCTATGTATTCTAATTAGGTCCGAGAACTTGTAGAACCACCTGAATGGATAAACCCAATAGATGCAAGTGGATCTACAAGAAGAAGAAAGGAGCAGATCAAAAGGTTGAAACCTTCAAAGCTAGACTTATTGTAAAAGGGTTCACTTAAAAAGAAGGAATCGATTATGAGGAAACTTTTTTTCCCGATAGCCATGCTTAAGTCTATTTGAATTCTCTTATCCATTGCTGCTCATTTCGATTACGAAATTTAGCAAATGAATGTCAAGACAGCTTTCCTTAACGGAAGTCTTGATGAGTGTATTTATATGGTACAACTAGATGGTTTCACAGCAAAGGGATAGGAGCACATTTTGTGCAAGCTTAAGAGATCTATTTATGAATTTAAGCAGGCATCAAGATCTTGGAATACTCGGTTTGATCACGCTATAAATTCTTATGATTTTGATTAGAGTCCAAATGAATCATGTGTCTACAAAAAGTGTGACGAAAGTATGGTGATCTTTCTAGTACTTTATGTATATGCATCTTGCTCTTCGAAAATGATGTAGGGGCATTATCTACTGTAAAAGTATGGTTATCTGGGTTCAATATGAAGGACTTGAGAGAAATCAGTCACATTCTTAGGATCAAGTTTGTACGAGATCAGATACAAAATATGTTAGGCTTATCACAAGTAAAGTATATCGATGATATCCTTACTCGTTTTAGCATGTAGGATTTTAAAAAAGGGATTTATCTCTTTCAGGTATGGAATCACTCTATTCAAAAATCAGTATCTTAAGACACCTAATGAGATAGAGAACATGAAGGTGGTTCCTTATGCCTTGACAGTAGAAATTCTAATGTATGCTATACTTTGCACTATACTCGACATCTGCTTTACCGTTGGCATGGTTAACAGATATCAGTCTAACCCAAGGCAGGACCATTGGACTGCAGTAAAAAATATAATCAAGTACCTGAACAAAAACTAAGGATTATATGTTGGTTTACCAAGCAGACAGTTTAGTACCTTTAGGGTACACAGACTCAGATTTTTAGTTAGACAAAGATTCTCATAAGTCTACCTCAGGATATGTGTTTACCTTAGGCGGTAGAGCTATAAGTTGAAAGAGTATCGAGCAGTCCTGCATTGCTAATTCTACCATAGAGGCCGAGAACTTGGTAACTTTTGAAGCAGCCAAGGAGGCCATTTGGCTCAAGAAGTTCCTATTTGATCTAGATGTGATCCCTTCAGTTCAGTCGGCTATTACATTTTATTGTAATAATAACAGAGTAGTTGCAAACTCAAATGAATCAAAAGTCCACAAAAAAGAAAAGCACATTAAGCGTAAGTATTACCTGATACGAGAAATTGTACAGAGGGGTGATATTGTTGTGACCAAGATTGTATCAAAAGACAACCTTATAGATCCTTTTACAAAGAGCTTATTGGTTAACACTTTTGATCGTCATGTAAAGGATATAGGAGTCAAATGTATGGCAGCATAATTTTGAGTATAAATGGGAGATTGTTAGAGTTGTATACTGAAAATCATGTTTTTAGTATTTAATTTTATTTTAATAAAATTAAATTTTTATTTTATGATAATCTTAATGAGTAATGTAAGTAATATCATTTATTTAATGCTATGCATGGATGTTTTTTATTTTGTACAGTATTTAATTTGGTGTGTAGAGTACGAGCTGCACACAGAAAAGTAGATTTTAGATTCTTACAGAGTAAAAGTATTTATTCACAGTTTATATGAAAATGGACATACCATCGGTACGACTGTACTGTAGAGTTTTAGTAGGTTTGTCTTGGTTATGGGGAACAGATAATAGCGTCGTCTATTGTTCTGACTCTTTGTGCTAATACATTTTGTGTGTATTGAACGGAATACATTGGGATAATTAATTTTGTACTAACTATATAAATTTATTCACATCTCAAGGTTATTATGAGAGTGCTTATGTTTTTAATCCTGAAATAATTATTAATTTGTGTATATTTATTATTCGTTATTTTGATTCATTAAAGGGTGCTATCTTATATGTATCTATATTTTCTGTGAGCTGGATAGCGATATTAATTATATGGTGAATATTAATTATTGAAGGAATTCACGTCTCGAATGATCGGGATTAACGATACCTCATTTAAGGAAACTTATAAGTTTTGACTAGGTCAAACACTGCAGGTGGATTTGATTATCCGACGGTCAAATAAGTTAAGTGGAAGGATTTAAAATTTTTTAAAGATGCTGATGAAATTAAATTGTAAGTAATTAAATTTAATTGACGGGTATCGAAAATCTTAAAGTGGAGAGATGAGTTAAGCGTTTAATAACATGAGCTCAATGCAAGATGGTCTTGAGATTATGGCTTAGAGTGCAATTACAGATCTTTAGTGGTTTGAACTGTAATTTAGTACTTTGTGAAAATTATAGAAATCGCTACAAAATTTTTATAATTACAAATACTGCTGAAAGGTTTGCTTAATTGCAAAAATTGATGGATACGTATTTGGGTTACACTAGAAGTTTTTGTCATAATTACTTCACAGATCTCTACGGTAGCCCTATAAATATACGGGTAGGTTGAACTAAATTTAGAACTTGTTTTCAAAACTAAAGCTGACCAGGTTCTGCTAGTACGAGTTCTCGGAGGATCGTAGCCCACACTACGTTCAGAAATCGCATAAGAAAATATAGTAGAAGGTCTAATGGAGATTCAACTCAGAATCAAAAAGTTTGTAGTTAGAGAATGGACAAAAAAAGTATTTTTCTAAATTAACTGTGGTGGTACGGGTTTTTATTTTGATCATTCAACATCAAAAGTTTTATCTGAAACCCGTTTCGACAATTGACCATCCAATTATTTTTTTAAATCTAAAATCGTTTATAAAAATAATGATCTTGGAAATTTTGCCTCCAACATATTCATTCAATGGTCACTCGCTCCAGGTCTTCATCCCACCATCAGTTGTTGATTGCTTTTTCTCACTCTAAGGATCCAACCACTGTCACTGAGGCTCTTAAATCCTTAGTTTGGACTGCTGCTATGCAAGCTAAGTTTAATGCTTTGCAAGCTCAAAATGCATGGACACTTATTTCCCACCACCTCATACCAATATCATTGAATGTAAATGGGTTTTTAAACTCAAAAGGAATGCTGATGGATCGATTGCGAAACATAAAGCTCGCCTTGTTACCAAAGGCTTTAACCAAGAGCATGACATCAATTTTCATGAGACTTTTAATCCCATAGCTAAATAACCAATCATTCGCATCTTCCTTTCTATTGCACTTTCTTCCAACTGGACTATTAATTAGCTTGGTATTTCCAAAGCTTTTCTCCATGGTAAACTGACTAAAGTGGTTTATATGATTCAACCTTCGAGCTTCATTTCTTTATCCTTTCCCTAGCATGTTTGTAAGCTACATAAGGCCATTTATGGCCTCAAATAGGCTCCTCGAGCCTGGTTCTCGACTTTCTCTTCTTTTCTTCTCTTAGCTGGTTTTTGCAACAGTCATTGTGATAATTTCCTCTTTGTTCAAACCACCTCTACCTCTCTTACCTATCTTCTTGTCTATGTTGATGATATATTCATCACTGGGAATGATCCTCTTCATATTTAGTCCCTTATTGCTCATATACACTCTGCCTTTTTCTTGCGTGAACTTGGTAATGTTTCCTATTTTCTTAAGATCTCAATTCAGTCTTCTTCTTCAGGCTATTTCCTCTCTCAATCCAAATATGCTTTGGATTTTCTTTCTTCTTCTGGGATGTTTGACTGCAAATCTTGCGCCACACCCACTTCTCTTAAGTCTGGTTCCTCTATTTCCTCTTCTTCTTACTCGAATTCATCACATTATCACAAAATTGTTGGAGCCTTTCAATATCTTATGATCACTCGCCCTGACTTATCTCTTGCTATTAACACTACTTGTTAGTTTACGCATTGTCCCATTATGACTAATTTCTATGCTGTCAAAAGAATTCTGCATTATATAAAAGGCACAATTCATCATGACCTTCAGTTTTTTCCTGGAGACTTTCTACTCACAGCTTACTCCGATTCTATTTGGGCTGGTGATGTGTTAGATAGAAAATTCACCATTGGTTTATGTGTTTTCCTTGGGCCCAATCTTGTGTCTTAGTCGGCTAAGAAACATGCTACTATTGCTAGGTCGTCCACCAAAGTTGAGTATTGCGCTTTAGCTTAGGCTGTTACTGAACTTAGTTGGCTTCTTATGCTCCTAAAAGATTTTCGTGTTTCTTCTCCTTCTCCTCCTACGCTATAGTGCGAAAATACCTCGGCAATAGCCTTGGCAGCAAATTCAGTGTTTCATGTTCGTAGCAAACACATTGAGGTTGACTCTCATTATGTCTGTGAACGTGTTACTTCTCGACAATTGAAAATTTATCATATTGCTTCTAAATTTCAGTTGGCAGATTTACTTATAAAGCCATTACCTAGTTCCCATTTTTGTGATCTTCGTTCCAAGCTCGTGGCCCTGGTTCCATACAACACCGGGCATAGACATCAAACCCTCATCTCGGTCGCCCACGAAATAGAAACAATCTCTCGTTGGTGTACAAATCGTTACCTTCCTTCGATCACAATCGATAAAGGCGCGATAAGTGGTCAGCCAATCCATTCGTAGGGTAACATCAAACACGGTCATGTCTAGAATGATAAAGTTAAACTCTAAACAACAGTCGGCAACCTCCAACACGCAGGACCTACAAACACGACTCAATATAACACTCTCATTGACTGGGGTCTCCACACTCAAGGTACTACCTAACAGGTCTGTTTTCAACCCCAAAGAAGATGCAAAAGCAGAAGACATAAAAGAATGCGATGCTTCTGTTTTGATAAGAACACTGGCCTATGATCTATAGACTAGAAGAGTAACTCTGATCATGGAGGTGGTAGTAGCAGCATCGGGCACGACCAGTGCTCTGGATGAACTAGGATCTGCAAGAACATATGCTTTAGCCTGTCCACTGTGGTCCTGAACTGTTGACTGTCTGCCCGACTGTACTGAAGCGCCCCCTTCTGCAAATCTAGATGGCTAACGTCCCTGGGCGGATGGGGTAACAGATGCTCCAACTGTACTCTACATACTCCCTCCTCTAGGGCAGTTCCTACGGATGTGCCCAGACTAGCTGCACTCAAAACACACCACTAGCCCCCTCCCCTATGCCTGCGACTACGATTGTGCTTGAACAGGCGCTGGACTCTGGCATTCTTCCGCACGATGCCCTGGCCGTTGGCATTTATAACAAACAAGCTCTCTCTGCTCTGACCTTTCCGTTGAAGCTACGAGAGGCATAGATGCAGAAGACTGTAGCAGATACGACCCCACCGGATGAGAACTCGGACCAGATGTTCATCGACGCTTATTCTCCTTGCGTCCCTGACCTTGTGTACGTCCCTCATCTGGCTGACTCCTACTGTCTCTATCTATGTGCGTCTCATTCAGAGTGTCTTCCACCTTCATGGCGGTCTCCACTAACTCTGTAAAAACCTGCATTCTGAATGCCGACACTCTATCTCTAATAGCGGGCCTCAAACCCCTCTCGAATCTCTTCATATTGAATTCATCAGTGGGCACAATTTCCTGTGAAAACAGGGATAGGCTAGTAAACTCAGCCTCATACTCGACTACAGTCATCGTCTCCTGAGTCAAAAAAAGAAAGTCCTCTCTGTAGCGATCCCTCAAAGTCACCGAAAAGTATTTTTCCAGAAATACTTTCGTGAACGCCTCCCAAGTGCCTCCGACTGTAGTCTTGGAAAACTTCCACCACATGTGAGCACTCCCCCTCAGCTGGATGGTAGCAAAAGTAAGCCTCAAATCATCTTCCTCTATCTGAAGCATATCCAAGATCCCTCAAATCATCTTCCTCTATCTGAAGCATATCCAAGATCCTGATCACTAGCTCCAGCCATTCAGTGGCTGCCGTGGGATTGGGATCCCCAAAAAAGGAAGGAGGGTCCAGACGTTGGAACTCATGCATTGCGACCATCACCCCCGATTTAGGTACACTCTCTCTCCCTCTAGAGGCCTCAGGCAGCTGCCGAATGGAGCCTACCATCTCACACAATAGATCTCCGGCAACAGTTCCTTGGGGTTCATTAGCATCTCCAATATCTAGGATTGGAACATCCCTTCGGCCAGAACCACGGCTACGACCTCGATCTCGGCCTCGTCCTCCCCACGTGGACAGAACTCTATACGAAAACAACATAACAGAATAAGCTTCCCTACAACATGTTATTGCTAACGTAAAAACATAACACACATAAGCATGCTAACTCACAACCACTTAAGATCATGTCATCACATCTTACATACCGAGGAGAACCAACAAGAAGGACTCATCATTCTGGACAACCTACTTAGATTCTTTGCTAAAAATTATGTCCGCAAAACGCATCTCTAACATGGCTCCCAAGTTTGTTAATCCAGACGCCCGAAGACAAGACTAATCAATCTCAAAGTCCAACTTCTATACCGACATATACACAACCATCATACTAAATAGGCTATCATGCGTATGTTAACAAAATGCTAAAACACAGACAATCAAGCACACGCACATCCTCACAAAGTGATGTACCCACTTTTTCGTGGCTCTTATGTATTGGAACCCAGAGCTCTAATACCAAGTTATCACGCCCCAAACACTAGGGTCACGCGAAAGCCCACCAAAATACCGTTTTAAGAAAATAAGGTTTGGAGTTAGAAAATCATCAACTAAAAATATACAACATTTAGATAAAAGATCTCCAAAGCTTAGCTCTCATGAACAGTAAACATGCAATCTCATACATGAATAAGTATATCGCCTCAAGGCGTACAAAACTCGCTTTCAGAAGCAGGTATCGCATGTAAAACTACATGTTTCAAAAATAGAAAAAATTACAGCAAGTCTTTCGCCACCACAAGTATCTATGTCAACTCCACATGTTCACCTAAAAATAGTTTTATAGCAAAATTTCACACCATGAGCCGAAACCCAATAGAAACAGACTATATAAAGCTATAAAGCAGGTTATGCAACCATAAGTATAAAGACTCAACCACATGAGCCAAAAAGGTTTTTCTCTCAAAAACTACAAGTTTTCCATCCTTGAAACTATGCATATTACCCTCACAGATATCATGCCACAGTATGCTCCACTCGGGCCACACAGCCGAGGAGAAAGATATTAATAAAATCCTATATACCGACTCTACCACACACAGGTACAAAGGTAACAAATTTAGACTTTCGGCCATTATCCTAGTCCCGAACCACTTAAGGCCTGCTAGATAATGACAAGTTCTATACGGAGTCACAACAACGTACACCGTTCACTGAGGTAACCGGCTTTCCTTTACGATTTTCCATGACCGATGAAGGAAGCATCCAACACTCAATTTATGGGGACTAATTCAAAGATACAAAGCACCCGCGCTGCGCACGTTTTTGTACTTCCACCAAAGAGCAATAGAAGCCCAACTCATCACATTCACTATCATGGCACACCTATGGAAAATATTTCAAAACCCAAAAATAGTTATACAACACATGTATAAAAAGAGATCCAATCCATCACTATGGAGATCAACACGCATGTAAAAACACACACTCTCATCAAACGTTTTCAAAGTTGAGATTCAACCCCAATGGTTAGTTCCAAACTTCCAAAAGAAAACATATTTTTCAAGTTTTCGTAAAATCTCCTTTTGCAAACCATTCTTCTTCCCAAAAGAACCACCAAACCACCAAAGCAAACACCAAACGCCCACACAAGACCCCAGTCGACTGGACCCAAGTCCCCAGTCGACTGAAAACTCTCGGGAAAAGAAGAAAAACAAAACAGAAGCATGCCAGTCGACTGACCTCGGAGGTTCAGTCGACTGACCTCCCAAAAACATGATCTTGTTAACTAATTATGAAGATTCAGTCGACTGACTTGCCCAGAAAATATTTTTGAGCTACGATTTTGGCCTCCAAACCTCAAATTAAACCACCAAACATCAATCAAACACCCTCGGACATCCGCACATCCAAACCCAATACCAAAACCTCGAAAGAAAACTCTCGAAAAACACCTCTATCCACCGAAAACGATGAAAAACAATTTTAAATAAAAAATCCGATTTAAACATAAATCACATTTCATGCATTTTTAAACGGTAAACATGCATAAGATTACAAATAACACCTTTTAACAACTATACAGTCTAGAATCCTATCTCGGTGAGTCAAAAACTCGATGTCTTGATCCACGAACAAAATCGAGCTTCGTCGGAATAAAATTCTGTTGAGATGAAAGCGTAGACCACGATGCCAATAACAACGATCGACAGTTAGATCGCCAAAAATCAAGCTCCGGGCCCTCGAGAAGTTAGAGAGAAGGTATAGAGAAAAATGAGGAAACTTAGTGAGTAAGTTTTAAAAATATTTTTTAAAAATATCTAATTTCAAATATTTATAGGCCTCCAAAATATTTTTTTTTAATTTTTGAAATTCGTACTGCAACTCCCAATAGCCTCAGGAACCAACCTTGCATGCATATATAAACTCAATCATGCATCTAAACGCATATAAACATGCTAAAGTAAAAATTCCAAAATGCGTGTCAAATATATATGTAACTCAAAATTAAAACGAAACATGGTCTCACAATTTAAAACCTTCAAACTCATAAAAAAGAAAAGGATAAAAACCTCTCAACTTTCTAACAACTATCAAGGATAACTATCAATGATGAATTTATATAAAAAAAAGTGGCTCCATGGCCACACCCCATACCTCTAATAACATTACCACCAATTCAATCTACGAACACAAGTTCATATTATCAAAAGTTATCTTCAAGCATTTACTTTCAATTACACGTATCAAGACATCTAAAATGTAAAAGTTTAGCCCTATGGTGTTACAAGTCAATGATTAAAATTACAAAAAGACAAAATATTCGCTATTGTTCAAAAATAAGACTTGGGCTACTCCTACGCCAAATGATCTTCTTCAACACTTGAAATATTTTTAAACAACGCGAGTCAAAACCAAATAGAAAAAAGACTAACCTATAATAAATGCATAAAATGTGATTAACCCATTATACAAAAGAGATTTTTGTTTCACAATTCTCAAGTCAAGTTTTCTAAGAAAATTTGAAATAAGTCTCTATGATAATGTAAATGCTTTCACATAATCCAACTTCTTCAATGGTTTAATAATCCACAAAATTGAATTTAGTATTTTCATCAATTCTCAACAATACATCAAACGGATTTAGTTAAGTACCCTATGGCCATCACAAGGCACCAACTGGCAACTATAAATTTTATAAGTTGCCAACATAATTTGATCACATTTTCGGAGCTAAATCGATGGGTAGAGCAACTAACCTTGGACAAGTTTTCAGTCTTTCATCGTGGAGTTAGTCAAACTCAATTTATCTATATCAATTCAACCAGGTACATTAACGTCAAACATTTTTTATTTTAACACATCATGTGTACAATTTCATAATCACCAAATATCGTACTTTTAAATATTCTCTACTAATTCCCAACTTAAAAAATGAGTTTAGGTTTAGACTTCTCGATCATGAACACAACACTATTAACTCATTAATAGCATATACCACACATTTCTACTACAAAATTTAGTGTTCGGGCTCAAATACAAATCTATGGGTATTTTCTAAAAAAGAACAAAGCATTTATCACATATAAATCAATTTTATTCAAAGATAGTCTTGAATCTTACCTCAAAGAACTAAAAATTCAAAAATTGAAGCACACCTAAAAATTTAAACTTGTCCAAATGAAAAACGGTTCAGTTGAGGTCGTTGCCGTCGACGCGTAAAGCAATTTTCCTTTTTATGATTTTATGAAATATTAAGCTTTAAGCCTCCAAAAATAAAGAAACCAAAAGGAAGAGAAGAGAGAGAGAGAGAGCGTCCTATGAAAAAAAGGGAGCTTTCTAAAGAAGCTTTGCCACCACACTCTCTCTCTCTCTCTCTCCATATATATATATATATATATATATATATATAAACAATTATAGATATAAATTCATACAAAATAAAAAAAATTATCTTCTCATAAAATTATTAAATTTTTTTAAAACTAATTTCAAAATAATTTCTATAATTCCAACAACACAAGTCGATTCAACAAGATTCAATAAAAAATTACCGGCTCATATGCCATATATTCAAAATAAAATGCACACGCATAATATTTATTTGACACGTGTTAATATTCATATGAGCAATTTTAATAAAAATAATTAAAATGAGTTCAGGTCCCTAGAAAAATATTTTTTCAAAAAAACCAAAAAATTCAAGAAAATAAAAACAAGTCAAATTCCAATGTCTCTAATCACAAACTAGGCCTAAATGCCTACATATTCATATGTGCTTTTAATACTCACTTCAATTTTTTCTTCACACGCATTTTTTTGGAAATTGGTTCAAAAAGTGGATATGGAGTGAAATCTTGGGCATGTTTTTTTGTTCAAATATTAAATGATAGGATATATAATATTTTCGAAGAAGGGAATACTATGGCCCTTATTGGCAACTTTGGGCTTTTGGTTTTTTTGACTAAAAATGCTAAAAATTCAAGATTGTCCATTTGACAAAAAAATTAAAAAATTAAAAGAATATAGTTATTAATATCAAATATATAGAAGGATAAAATTATTAATACAATAATACTCTTTATTCATAATTTATTTACTACCACTACCAATTACATATAATTATTAATATCAAATATATAGAAGGATAAAATTGTTCATTCCAAACAAAAAGTAAAAAAATTAATTTTTTACCCAAATAACCAACTTTAAAAAAAATTAGTTTAAAAACTAAGTTACCAAACAACTAACTTTAAACTCAATTTAAATTTTTGTCTAAAAATACAAAAAAGCAAAAAAAAAAATTTAAGCTAATTGCTAATTGAGCTCTATATATACAGTAGACCAATATATACTATATATGTTTATTTAAAGTAGGATGTAACATTGAAAATAATAAGAGAAATTAATTTAAATACTTAAATTAAGTAATGGTGGCATATCCAATAATGGGTGATATGTGATACCAACGGAGACGTGGTATTACATATAATCTCTTTTAGATACTATAATATAATATTTTAGCCCATCAAAGATCAAAGGTTTTTTACTAAGGCAAACAAATATACAAAAAGAATATAGAACACGGGGATAAGAAAAGGCAACGATGACCCTCTAAATATAATATTTGGTTGCACTCTCATATCTCACGCCCTATCGAACAAACAAATAAACCATCGATGAGTATGTAGAATGGGGTTTGAATCTCTAGAGATTGAAAATTTTAATTGGAGAGGTGTTGTGGGTTTTGGCAAAACTTGGCTTTATCTTGATAGTTCAAATTATTCATCTTGTATGATTCGACTAACATTATTGCGTGATTGTACTTTTAAGGCAACTATTTTAACCTTACATAAGTGACTCTTACCAATTTTGAGACTCTCCCAATACTATGAGTGGATTGCTATCCACAAACATTCAAATGCTTCACCGAAAATTCTTTTTGAACCATTAATCATATTTTATTACCCTTAAAAATGGAGTTCAAGCCTTGAATATGACAAAAATGAGCGAAAAAGTACAAAGTAACAAAAGTGTCCTCGAGAATCTCTGAGACGGTTTGCTTTCTACCTATCTTTCATGAGAAAAAATTCTCTATTTTTCAACATTGATTTTTTCTATAATCTAGTAATTTGAAAGAGGTTTTCAAACATAAAATCAGTCTTGATCTAATGAAAAACAAGTGAGCTGTGATCTTTTTATGAAAATTAGGCATTTTTTTGACATACTAAGGGTAAATAGTCGTAACTCGAAATGTACAAAACATTTTGGAACTAAACTACCTGGGTTAGAAGTCGGAGTCAAATACCTTTCAAACAGTACATGGCACATATAATTTTAAGTCACAACGACCCAGAGTGAGCCCGCAAAGTTTGAACTGTTATGCAGTCATAATATGGGGATCACAACTCTAGAATGACAGCTTAAACACCAGAATGGTAGTCGTCAATCTAGAATGATGCCGTAAATGCTATAATTTCAACCATCAACCCAAATGGCACCTTGAATACCAGAACCGTTCCAATGTAAGACCTGGCCCTTTTCTT
>JAOTRH010482983.1:0-25192 GCA_034768845.1 Heliamphora exappendiculata | reverse complement strand
CCCATTTTTCTTTTTTCTTTTTATATATACATACATACATACATATAGAGAGAGAGAGAGAGAGGGTGGCGTCGCTAGAGGGGGGGTCGCTGGAGGGGGAGAGCAGCGAGAGAGAGCAGAGAGAGTGAGCGAGAGAGAGGGCGCCGGTGGGTGTGCGGAGGCGGTGAGCGACGGCGGGTCGGCGACAAAATGATGACGGAGGCAGTGGTGGTGGAGGCCGGAGGTCGGCGTCGGGGACCGTTTCTCTCGCTGCTTCAGTTCAGCTATTTTTTTTATAAAAAAAAAAACTTGAGAGAGCAGAGGGAGGGAGAGAGAGAGAGAGAGGACAGATAAGAGAGAGAGAGGGGACATGTAGGAGAGAGGACAGATAGGAGAGAGAGAGAGAGAGAGAGAGAGAGGACATGTAGGAGAGAGATGGTGATTTCTGTTGCAGTTAATGAAATATTTAACAATTAGGCTTAATTGATTCAAAAATTAAACTTGAGGGGAGGTTAGTAATATTTTCAAAACCACAGATGAAGTGGTTGATGTTTTGATAAACTTCATGAGAGATCAGTGTAATTTACCCCAAAAAAAACCCAATTGAGTTTGAAAAAGTCATAATAAATAATTCAAGACTTGTGCAGCTTATAACATCTTTTATTAAAATTGCGAGTTCAAGTCTTTTCCCTTCTTTGAATCCTTTTTAGTTCATATGAGAATTTATCTTAATTTAATTGAACGCTAATGAACGCTAAAATTAGTTGAAGTTCGTTTAAATTAAACTGAATATTTTGAGGTATCAAAAAATAATAATACGAACCCATTCGTGAAAAATTATTGAGTATTCTCAAAATACCATGTGACATAACTGGGTACTTTTGGCATATTGGGATTTTTAGCATAAGTTCTTAAAAAATTAAAATTAACTGATTTGGGCAACAAAAATTTTTTTTACCTAAGTTTCAATTCACAATAGCAAATGC
This sequence comes from Heliamphora exappendiculata, assembly GCA_034768845.1. Lineage (NCBI taxonomy): Eukaryota > Viridiplantae > Streptophyta > Magnoliopsida > Ericales > Sarraceniaceae > Heliamphora > Heliamphora exappendiculata. The sequence goes on along the minus strand of JAOTRH010482983.1, from coordinate 24,227 downwards.
AAAAAAAAGAAAAAATAGGAACAACTAATAATACAAGAAAGTATATAGTTCAGCTCACTGCTTACCTCAACAAAATTTTTTTTTTACTATATAAAAATAAAAATTACAATGATCACTTTCTACTTCACAATATATCTATAATTTTTAATTTTCTATTACTAATTTTAGTAATAAGTTATAAATTTTTTTAAATATTTATAATTTTTATTATAAATTATAGTATATAAACAAGCATTGCCTAATGTTCCAAAAATATCGAATAATTTCTTCACATCAGTGCAGTACGGACGCAAACTCGAAGTATGTTTTTTAAAACATTGTGGTGTTATCAGTCCGCGTGCTTGCACTGTGTAAAATAATTTTGTAATATTTATATTTAAATTAAATATTACAATGATAATATAATATTAATCTCTTTTCAATGATATTTAAAAAGTCGTTAATTTGAGCCTGCGCTTGCATCATACTGTATGGGTATGGAATATGCTAAATTCAAACCGCAGAGATTGGTATTTGGTGATGAAGAAGGTGACGAACGTCAACGTCAAGATGACCCACAAATTAATATGAAAGTCATCAAATTGATTTTGAACCCTCAGATTAATTATAAAATAAGATCGTAACTGACAAGGCCGGCTAACCAACTTATTCGCATCTTTCGTTAATGTACATGCCGCAGATTTCTGGCAGCTGGGCGTTATAATTTTGTCGTGGTATTAAACAATTGGAGGCCGCTAGTGAGAGAGAGAAATTCACAAATAGTTCACCGTCTCCTTGTAATTAGGTTAGGATAGATGCAAAATTTTAATTTATAAAAAATAAATTATTTTTATAAATTTTTAAAATTTTTTTTTAGAGATGTGAATTTATGTAATTTAAAAATATTTTAAACTAATACAACTATAATAGTAAATTTTTTTAAAAATTTAAAAAAAAGAGTTTCCCCATCTGACCCTTTTAGGAAAATCTATGTGATTAGGTGCGGGGAAATATGGCAGAAGGTTTCTTTTTTATTCGTGTATCTATCTGAGAGATGTCTGTTTGATGTTTAGACGAGATCTGTTTGAATTTAAATACTAATTTTTAAACGCGAACGAAAGTAAAAATTATTGCACACATCAAAAAAATATCACATAAGAATTTACGTAATTCGGCACAACTTGCCTATGTCTACGGGTGAGAGAATCAATCAGTTATAACTGTAAAATATACAAACTCGAGATCAAAAATACTTTAAAATTGGGCACCCACAACCCGAATCCTGAAACAAATTTCGTTTCCCCGCTCAAGGTTATTTTCGTGCCCTCGGTATTTTTTCATCTCTCCCTACATCTCTACTCCTTTTGATTCAACTCTCCACACAAATAACTAAAGTTATAGAACTTTATTTATAGGTAAACTTTAAAAATCATAGTCCCATATAATTAAAAATTTTACATGTATTAAACTTTTTATGAATTTATGATTCTAATCCAGTCCAAATACATGTAAATAAAATTCTAGTTATACGGGTTCACTGAATACAAGATATACACCCAACAAAATCAAATCAGAGAGATCTCAAAGGTATAACTTTTGTTCGGCCTTGTAGGGTTTAATTGGATTCTCTTTTTTTTTCTTTTGGGTATAATGTATATGCACTGTGTCATCAGTTTTTAAATTTTGTTTTTCCATTAGTTAACCAGTCATTCTTGTTATTGATAATGTCAAGTTCTTAGTATTATTAATATCAAACTCTAGATTATTATTCTTTTTTATTTAACAGTTAAAATTAAATCTGCAACTCTTATCTTATTTTTTATTTCATCATAACCAAATATAAATTAAATTTCTCCCCATTCACATAAATCATTTCATAATCTCTTGATATTAAACAAATACATAGAACTTATAGTATTAATTGCTTATCCCTCTATTCTATCCAACTCATCTAGCATAATAAACTAGCTGCTTTTGTGTCTCTTCTAGCAAAATCTTTATTCAAATAAATAACTTTTAAGTTATATTGTTTAGTATTTTTTAAAAATATATTAAGTTTTCTATTGTATTTTTTTTTTCTAAAAATCTATAGACATCCTAAATAATTTATTTTTTAATGACATAATTATAATATTTTTAATAAGAAATAAATTATATATCCAAGAATCGTGTTGTTATTCTAAACAATACAGTTTAAAAGTAAAAAAAAAACATTTATTAGACATCTCAAATAAAAAATAAAACCAAAAATACCTAAAATAAACTTTCCTACATAATTTTTTTACTTTTTTTTTCTTAAAAAATTAAACTTCTAAACAGTCAAATCTTTCTAAACATCCAAACAAGCTCTAGGGCGAAAATCATTCTGGATTTCACAATGTTTTATTGTTTCGGTTAAAATTTTTCACAGGAAAAAAGAAAGTCATTGCAGGCTGTCCTGGCAAGTATGATGACTTCAGTTTTCTTTTTTTTTTATTTTTTATAACTAATTCTAGTCCTACTTTTTTAAAAATCATAATTCTAGTCCTATTTTAACTCAATTTTCTCAAGGGGGACCTCCATTTATAAATAAACACGAAATCTCTTTTTATTTTACCATAAAGAAGAATTTATATTATTTTATTTTATTTTTAAAAAAATTCTTTCAACTGCTCACCATAAAATTCAAATTCTTGTTCATGAAGACTTAAAATAAAAAGTTAAAATGACGACATTAGACAACGAAAACCTCAACAATACATACAAATTCCACCCACTCAAGTTTTGAAGGAAAATATGCTAAACAATAAGAATTATTTAATAGAAAGAGATTCCTCACTGTACCTTATTTTTAATTTCTTTATGTATCTTTACTTCTTTTTCCCTCACTCTGTGTTTTTTTTTTCTTAAAAGGAAAAAAAAAAAAAAAAGAAACACATATATACCAATTTCTTGAAGAAAAATGTGTTATTTGGTATTGCTGAAACTAGTAGCTTATAAATTGTAACTATTGACAGAAGTTATGAGTGTTTGGTAAAAATTGTATCTTATAACTGAAATAAAAAAAATGTAATTATAAATTATAACAAAAATTATGAGTGTTTAAAAAAATTTATAATTTATAAATAAAATTAATAACAAAAAACTAAAATCTACTAGTAATAACTTTGCCTAACACCTTCAAAGGAGCTTTTTAAATGTTAATTTATTCAAGACATTCAAACAAGAAAGCAAAGAAAATAAGACAAAGATACTTTAGTCAAATTAAATTAAAGTCAAAGAAAAATGAAAAGTAATTTAGATATTATTATTATTATTCACGAATCATTCTTCTTTTATCGATAGCAACTCCATCCATCTTCATTGCTGGGGGAGTAAATCCTCTCCTGAAATTTTTTTTTGAGAGATTTGTTCATTCATCATCTTACCATCCCATCTTGACATGGATAGAACAACTCTCTCTTTCTCTCTTTTTCACTCTCGACATTGATATATATATCCCTATCTCAACGGGGTGGAAGATCTGGTAACTTTAATATTTTGGTTTTTTCTTTTAATTTTGGAGCTAATTTGGGCGTCGGAATCTCTTCCTCCGGCTGCTGATCGGGAGTCTGTTTTGTAAGAATCAGATAAACGAAGCATTAGAGCGCATGTGATTATCTTATTTACTGAACTTTTTCGTTCAACTCACCAAAATAAATATAATTTATGAGTTTTCCCTATACAATTGCCAATCACAATTCCGTAAACCTTATTTTTTAGGCATGCATCAGAAGAGTTTGCACACCACATGTAATTCAAATTATTCCCCAAACACACTTTAATTTTTTAGGATTTTGTATTTCCTCCGTTAGCTGATTTTGTGCCCAATAATAATGCATAGGGTATGGATTTTGGTGTTTGTAGGGTGTTTGGCAAAATTATTACTAGTAGTTTTTAATTTTTTATTACTAATTTTAGTTATAAGTTATAATTTTTTTTAAATACTCATAATTTCTTCTTCTACAACTAAGTTTTGTTCTATTTGAGTTATAAAATACAATCCTTACCAAATACTTATAACTTTTATTATGAGTTCCAATTTATAAGTTAGTAATTTTAGTAATGATCAACACTACCTATATATGTCTTGGTTTGAATTATACAGAGTTGTGGAGGGTTTTGAGAGGAAATTGAAAGGGTATGTTTGGCAACTACGTAAATGCGTTTTATTTCTTCTTCTTTTTAACTTAGAGTTAAAAAAGCTAAAAGGCAGAAAATCATGGGTTGTTTTGTTACTATGGATATAAAAACATATGTAACGAAATGAGCATTTTGCCTATTTTAAAGTTTTAAAAATAAAAAAGTTTTGACTTATAATTGAGTTGTCAAACACCAGTAAAAAGTTCTTAGAATATGTTTGAATTATAGATAAATGGACAAATTTTAGGAGAGAAATAAAAAAAAAGGTTAAAAAAAGAGAGATAATAAGAAGGTAACGAGGGTGTTAGAAATTATTATTTAACTTTTTGCTGAGATAAGCATGCTTAGTCAAGGGTCCAAATAAGTATGCTATAGCTTTTTACTTGTATCTTTTAATTTTAAATTAATAAATGTTAAAAAAATAATTTAAAATTATTATTTTTAATGTGAATAAGAATTAATTGAAGATGATAATTCGTTAATTATTATTGTAGGATTATGTCTTTTAGTTGCACCTATTCGGTTTAAATATGTATGTTCTTTTTTTAGTGACTATTCTGAATAATCACGAATTCTTTTATATATTTTGAGATTCTGTTTTATTTTTGGGACATAGTTTTGTGGAGTACATTACATATATTGTGTCGGAGTCCGTGTAAAGGGAGTACAAAACATAGTTTAATTCGAAAAGTCCATCGATTGCAGTGTTTCTTCTGTGTGATTCAGATCATTGTATCTTAAGAGATAGACGTCCATGAAATCGTAAAAACTGTAGCGGGGACGAATCTGTCTTAAGGATATAGCATCAAACGTTAGTCTTGATCTACTTGCATTATATTGTGTCGGAGTCCGTGTAAAGGGAGTACAAAACATAGTTTAGTTCGACAGGTCCATCGATTGCAGTGTTTCTTCTGTGGGATTCAGATCATTGTATCTTAAGAGATAGACGTTCGTGAAATCGTAAACACTGTAGCGAGAACGAATCTGTCTTAAGGACATAGCGTCAAACGTTAGTCTTGATCTACTTGCATCATTATTCATACGGTTTGTAAGTCTAATTTTATGATTTTATTTTATTCTATTACCACTAATGCACAAAAAGTATACTAATTTTTTTAACAATAAATATAAATTTTATAATTATAATAAATATTTATGACTTCTACTCAAAGTTACAATCACTTATATTCAGCTATAATTTATCTATACTAATATACTATTATAATAAGGAAAAATTAGAGATATAATTAAAATTGGGTGATTTAGCCGTAGATCCCATTTTTACGAGTTAATTGTAATTAAGTCATAATTCAAAATTTTTAACCCAAAAAGTCCTACTATCAGGCAAATGTCCCAAATTACCTTATTTCTAATTTAGTATTCATCCCGCGCTAACCAAACTCAGCTCAACTGCTCCTAATATTTTACCTACAACTATGCTACCCTTTCTAATATGAATGTACTATTACCGAAATGAAATGATTTGTTTTATTATGATAATATTCACATTTTTATTATTGTCAAAATCTTTCAAAATAAAATAATTTATTTCATTATGATAATATTTTAACTTTTCTAAAATGGAATGTTTCATTATGGTAATGTTATTATTTTAAAAAATTGATAAATGTTTCATTATGTTTATATGCACGGGGACTTTTGTAGTTAATGATGCAAGAATTTGAGAATTACTTTACATTCATTGTTATTTTGAAAAATTGCATATTTTAATAATGTAAATTTTATATAAAATGGATAATCTGATCTTAATAATATTATTTTTAAAAATAAGAAAAGTAACCATAAAAATGCTCTCATTTTGGGAGTTATAAATGTGTTAATATTTAGAAAATGGTAATATTATAAAAATCTGACTTGATAATGTTCTTAATATTTAAATATGTAAATATTCACAAATTTTAATGTTCTCATATTTTTATTATTTGTTAATACACGATTATTTCTTTTATTCGTTAAAAAGACTTCAAATGAAAGTATAATAGCCCAAATTTATTAAAAAATTTAAAAATAGGACATTGTAAAATAATCAACTTGTAATTAAGACTTAATTTAAAACAATTAGTAAAAATGAAACTTTTGCTAATTAACTTAATAAAATTTGGTGAAATCATGTCAAAAATCTTTTCCTTTTATTAGTTGGAGCAAATATGAATTTCAATAAAGGGTAAACAAACAAATTTTAAGTAACTACGAAACAACTACCCATAATCCATGTAACTTTCCTGTCCGTACTATTACGGTAACAAAATATTAGCAACTTATTTCTTATTTCTTATTTCAGTTAGAATTAGATATGATAAAAATTATAAATAATATTACAAATTTTACAAATTTTTTTATATACTAAGTAATTATAAATGAGATTACGTATATAATAACAAACTTGGATCATATTTGGTTAGAGTATAATAAACATTATAAAATTATTTTATATTATTAGATAAGAAGAAAAAATTATCCAAAATTTGGTATTAATTGTTGAAATTTATGAATTCAATTGGCAATTGAATTCTAAAATTCAATAGCAGAATTCAATTATAATTGAATTGGCCATTCAATTGGCAGTTGAATTCTAGAAATCAATACTATTCATTGGCTGTTGTTCTTTTGTAAATCCTCCATGAAAGAAAATTTATATAAAACTAGGCTTTTCTGGTTTTCAGTACAGAGAAAAGATAGAGGTAAGGTGAAGAGGTGAGATACAAGAATACATATTCTAGTTGCAAGTTCTGTGAGAGAGAGAAAGACAGACGAGGTGCGTTCGTAACCGATCCTTTGTAGTGTTCCAACGATCGTGTCAGCCGTTTTATTTTGGGAGAGTGACGCCGGTAGAAAATCTACAACATCATCGGTAGGCGGTGAATCATTCTTAAGAAAAATGCGCTTACAGGACTCGGTTTGCTTATTCTGTTTATATTATTTTCTGCAATTTCGTTTCTATAAATTCTGATTATTGTAATTGTTGAATTTTAATAAAAATATATTTTTTGGATCACCGAGCATATATATATTGTGGCGTTGTATTTCTCCCAACACTAATAGCACTAAGGCTTAGTATTATTAATAACATGAATAAGAGATTAATAATATTTTATTAATTAAACTTTTAGTTCGAATCCCATGATGCATACTCATAATAATAAGTGGACAAAAAAATAAGTGGACCGGCCTTTTCTATTAATTCAATCTCTTCTCTTAATCCCTCGAAACAAGTAGGGCATATGGATAATGTGAAAAATTTGGTAAAACCATGGCCATATTACATGATTTTTACTTCTACTAGTACTTCTACTAGCAATCATGTCTACGCTTGTGCATGGGTTATGAATTATGAGAGATTAAAAATTTATAATTTATTTTTTAAATTTTTTTTAATTATTTTAAAAGGAAATACAAATGTTAAAAATATCAAATTATATACTCTTGAAATTTTTTTATAAATAAAATATCACAAAAGACTTTACCAACTTGAGTGTCAACTTATAAATAGTAAAGATTAATAGAGACAAAAATGACTTTTTTTATTTAATTAATGAAGACTAAATATGTAAATTTAAATTAATTACAAATAACTTCTCACTCTCTACATTATTACTTATTTCTTATGTAACTTATGTACATATCTTTTTTTTGAAAAAAAAAACCCATTATTTTCTTAATTTTTTTTAAAAAAAAGTTTACACTATAAATTATATAAAAATTCTTGAACTTGCATAGGGAGGGGCACAAATCTAGTTCTTACATAATTTATCACTTCTTACATAATTTATCACATAAATTGTTGAAAGAAATATTTTACTTTATCTCTCAAAATACTTAGAATTATGAAATTATATTAAATCATATTAAATGCACATTGCACTTACTGCTGTAAATCATAATTTTAAATACACAAAAGGGCATCAATAAAGTCATCAACAAGCTTTTGCAGGTTTCGCTATAATTTTTCTTTCTGTTAATAAGTTTAATTATAAATTCACTACTGAAATACTACCTTAAACACTGAAAGGCCTGTTTGAACTAATTTTTAAGTTGATTTTTTTAATAAAAAAGCGACTTTCATGCTGCACTATTAGATTTAAGAAAAATTACTTTTTTTTCATCTCTTAGGCACTGCATGAGATAACTTTTTTTATATAATTTTTTTTGTATTTTAGTAAAAAGAATTATACTAGTTCAAACAAAGATACTTTTAGATTTCTTAAGTTACAAGAAATTAAAAAAGTAAAAAAAATTGACAAAAAAATAAAAAAAATTCAGATAAGACGAAAAAAACCATTTAAAGACTTTTATGCAGCTTTTTTTTTTGTCTTTAATGAGTTTTTTTTTAAATTTTTTCTAAAACGGCTATATACTGATTTGTTTTATCTTGATGAATCAATAAAATAAAAAAATAGCTCAAAAATTCAAAAAAAATCACAAAAAAGTCACAAGAAAAAACCTAAACCAAACAAAATTTTAATCCAAAGAAAAAAATCAATACATATCTCAAACATTTTAATTTTTTTCAAACAAAATTACTATAATACATTTACATAAAGAAGTTAATTCTACTCACAAAAATAAAAAAAATTGTGTCAATATCACAAACACTACAATTTATATAAAAACTAAAAGTAAGAACATTTTAAATATTTCAATAAAAAGTAAAAAAGTTATTACAAAAAATTATTTTAAATAATTTATTTTTTTTTAAAAAGAGATAAAATTTTTAAAAATTAAATTTCTTAAACATTCTAAATAGGCAATTGACTTTAAAAATAAAGAAAATGTCGAGAATTTTACATATTTGAGTGCAAAAAAAAGGCAAAAAAATTCGCTGCTATATGTACACAGCTTAATTTCTCTCTGCCCCCTTATCACCTCTAACTTTTCGCCGTCGGGTGTTCTTAAATTCCGAAAACGCCGTCAAAGACGTTAATTTCTTTTTTAATTCCGTAAATACCCTCAGGTCACCATAAGCTGTGAGTACCCTAGCGAAGGGTGAGCCGATAAAGGAGACAACGGAGGGACGTCGAAAATACCCTTCATTTCGTTCCAGTCCCAAACGGCCGTCCAATTTGACGGCGTCAATGGAGAAGCGGCCAATTCGCTCTGCGGCTCGCTATCGTTTTCCGGCGACTTCTCTTCCCTCTTTTTTATCTCCACGCTTTCTCTGTCTTCACTGTCATCTTCTCTGCTTCTTTTCCGACCAGTTTCTGCCGGTGGGTCAGCTCCGGCTGGGTTCCCAATCTCATTAGGGAAATTCAGTATGGCCTTACTTCCCCGGAGCTTGAACGCCGCTCGGTCGTACGCCGCCGCGGCCTCGACAGCGGTGTCGAAAGTCCCAAGCCAGACCCTGGCCCCTCTCCGGTTGGGGTCTCGGATCTCCGCCGCGAATTTCCCCCACGGCCGCTGCCTGACCCCCCGGTAATGCCTCTTCGCCGCTGGCTGCGGCGGAGAACCACCACTAAAATCCGGTCCCCGAATTCTCTTAACCTGCGGAATCGATATGTTCAGTGAAGGCCGACGTTCGCTCAACCTCGACGGCTTTGGGCTCACGATCATTCGTGGCTTTGTCTCGAACTGATCAAAGTGATGAAGTTGATCATTTCGGGGAGAAGAGACAGGGTTGGTGACGGAATTCAAGTGATAGAAGAAGTGGGTTTCTTCGTTTTTTGGGTTCAAGTAATTTGTGGATTCGTGTTTTGAATTCGAAACTAAAGGTTCATCATGTTCAGCATTAATGGATGTCTGGTATTGAAACTCCCCATCAGAATCAGCGGACGAGTCAGAACTGGAAGTTTTGGAAGTTTGACAAGATTGGGTTTCAGAGATTTTTGAAATAGTAGAACCATCAAGATCAGTGAAGAAACTCTGTGTAAATGAAAAATCGTTGAGAAGGTGGTGGCGGATGAGTTCTAAAGCTGAGGATTCGTGATCAGGCGAGGCCATTGGAGAAACTGTTAGAGAGAGCGAGAGAGCGAGAGAGAGAGAGTTTGAAATTGAGTGGAAGATGGGAGTGTGGTGGGGGGATTATATAAGCATAGAATTTGAGTGTTAAGAGAGAAGAAGAGTGTGGAAGAAGAAGAAGAAGAAGAAGAAGAAGAAGGGGGATGTTTCGGATGAGGTTTCTTAGTGGGAGATCGGAAGCATCGTTTGGTAGATCCTAATACGGAACCTGCGTGCGCCCAAAGGGAGAAAGAGGTTTGTTTTTGGAACAATTATTGGTTGTACCAAGTGGGGTACCATACTCCCATGACGTGCTGCTACAATTTATAGAATTCATTCAATTTACAGGGTTGGTTAGGGGTGTAAATTGGGGTGTTCAAAAAAAAAATATTGATAATATATGAAAAAATAATAAAATATAATTCATAATTTATAAAAATAAGAATCTCTCTTTGTAAAAGTATGAAACAATTCATAAAAAAAATATAAAATAAAAATAAAAAATAAAACAAATAAATATATAATTTTTTAAAATATAAAATAGGTAACAAAATACTTACCCTTAGAACCACAGTTTCAAATCGAAACTGAACCGTTATTTATCGATTTAGTTCGGTTTGATTCTATGATACATACAGTTCGATTCCGATTTCGATTCCGATTTTTAAACTCTTGAGATTATTCTTGATACATATGGTTATTGAAAGTAGTTAATATTGATTTAAGGACGGTGACAGTTGCTCTTTTAAATTTAGTGAGAAAAATAATTCAGTGGTCAATGTCATAAATAAGCCTAATCATGGCAGATCAAAGACACACGACACTCGGCATTAGCTTATTTGCTTTTTCCTTTTTAACATAAGTTTAGATTTTAGAAACTCGATTCCATTGCATTGTAAAACTTTTATTTCCATTAGCAATAAAATTTTCTTTTTTTTTTGTTCAAATTCTTGTATTTGAATTTAAATTTCTTTCGAAAAAGTTCTCAAACATGACATCAAACTATAACGCAATCACTTAATAAGGCTTTCTCCATATTAATTGATCTCCACGAAAACATTTTATTTGGTTAACAACACCTTGGGTGGAGCCTGGGCTTTGGTTTTGGAACTCAAAACTTAGCTCAAGCGTAGCCCGTTGGCCTGATTACAATACTACAAAAAAAAAAAAAAAAAAGGAAAAGATGTTAAACCTGCCGGCAATTGCCCCGGCTGGTGACCTAGGCCCGAAGCCTGGATTTTAATTATTCAATTTTATTGTATTTTTATATTTTATTCTATATAGAAAAAGTGCAAAAAGTAAATAATAGCAAAAAATAATTATTATTATAATTTCATTTATAAATTAAAAAATATATAAAATACACTACATACCATTTTTATTATATATAAAATGATTTTAAAAAGCAAATCGAAGAAAACAGTTCGTCTAAAAAATGACGATAAAATTGGTTCAAGTTTTTGTGGCAAATTTTAATCAAACAAAAACTCGAGCTTGATGCCTAGGCCCGAGCGCAAACCTACATACTCTCCAGGTTGGGTTTGGGTCTCTCCCTCTTCCAAAAAAATTCAATCCAAACTTCGGTGGTAGCCTGATGGGTTTGGGTCGGTCCAAATTTACACCCGAAGGTTGGGTAGTTGTGGGGATGACGGAGAGATTGAATAAAATTAAGGGATATCATGATACATTTTTTTGTTTTAGTTTTTCTCAATGGCGTTAAATAATAAACATTTGAATCATTGGAGTCGGATAAATAGTTTTCTATCTAGCAAACTATTCTTCGAGTAATACCAGAAACCTTGATATTATTAATACTAAATTTCAAATTATCTTCTATATTTTTTCAATAGCTAACATTAACTCGTATTTTGTTTTTTTTATCATACTCTAACTAAACATGAACTAAATTTTTCATTATATACTTAATTCTATTCATAATTACACAGTATAAACAAAATATGTGAGACCCCAGTAATACTTATTTTCTCGTACATGATATGTTCCGATCCAATTCGATATAACAAATAAGTCCATAAATTATAAATAAAATGATGTAATTATAATTTCAAGTAAAAATTACAAGTATTTGTTAAAATTATGAAGTTATAACTTAAAATAATAATTTTTTTGTTAATTTAAAATTATAAATTAAAATAAAAAGTTATATGTACACTTATTTAAATATTTTTAATTCTTCATTAAACTACAAGCTAAAGGCTCAAATTTAAGTTTTGACAAATACCCTTATTATGTGGGATTTGCTTCAAAATAGAGAGAGCTTACAAAAATAAACAATTATTGACTATTTCTAAGAACATGGCCATGTCATGTCACAAATTTTTTGAGAATTATAGCTACAAATTTATGTAAATTTTTAGATGATTCAGGATAATATGGTGCAACATCACAACTATACATTCCGGTAGAGTTCATCACTAAATACATAATTTACACATAAGCATATAATTGAAATAATTTAAAATAATAATTCTTGAAGGACTAACTTGTTTTATCAAAAATTATATATTAGCAGTGTTTGCCTCATCTTTTCGAGTCAAATTCTAATTTTTTGTTATTAATTTTAGAAAAAAGTTATAATTTTATTTAAATACTCGTAATTGCTACTACTATGATTATTATTTTTTCTTTTTTAGCTATAAATTAATATATTTATCAAACACTCACAACTTTTATTATAAATTACAATTTATAAGTTATTAGTTTTAATAATACCAAACACTTACAATATATCCTAAGTGATATGGTACAATTGCAAACATTGATATAATAAGTGTCACATGAACTTTGCTTAAATTTAATATTTATAATTATATTACATCATATAAGATATTAATTTAATAAAAATAAGTTAATTTTTATAGTATTATTATATTTAAAATCAAATACTGTGGTCTATGGTCCGTGCACTCTACATAAGCTCTGCTTCCTGGGTGCTTCGTGTCCAAAATAGACATTTCTCATTTTTGTTTGTCCTGCTTGTGAAAAGGAATAGGGAACAAACAAAGAACAAGCTCTTTAGTAAATGAAGACTTGACAATGACAATTATTAAAAAGTAATATTGTTTTTAATTATAGTGGTGCTGGGCTAAGTTACCAGGGTGGTTTGTAGTTTTTATTATTATTAATTTTAAAAAATAATTATAATAACTTCTGTTATATGTTTTGATTATTTTTTCTTTTATAAATAATTAATTTTAAGTAAAATTAATATATTTTATAAACACTTATAATTTTTACTATAAATTACAATCTACAAATTATAATTAATAAATTATTAATTTTATCAATCTCAAACACCACCTCTAAATTATCCTTAGCAGTTCAAGAGAATTCATTACTAAGAGGGATATAAAAAACAGTTGGATAAACTTCGTGCGACCATAATTTTTGATATTGTAAAAATTAATAATTTATATATTATAATTTGTAGTAAAAATTATAAATATTTGTTAAAAATTATAATTTATAATTAAACTAAAAATAATAATTATACTTTTTAACAAAATAATTATAAATATTTAAATTTTTTTATAATTTATAATTAAAATTAATAATAAAAAATTAAAAAATAATAATAATAGCTTTTTCAGACACCCACGATGAGTTGATGAGGTTTTCGACAAATACGCCTCATGGCCAACGTAACCAAATGTTACAGTAACAGTACGGGAGACATAAATGCATAATTGTTTATTTATTTATTTTATTTTATTTTATTTTTAAAAAAATTAAAAAAATTTACCGTTTAATTAAATTATGATATTTTTAAAATCATCTCATTAAGACAAATAAAAAATATATAATTTCTTGATCAAAATATTAAAAAAATTTTAAAAAATAAAAATAAATTCAAATAAGCTAATACATCAAAAATTTATTTTACATATTTTTGTTTTTTTGTGAAATTTTTTCATCTATCAATCAATAATGTTTATTTTTTTAGATAATCTCATTGAAATGATTAAAAAAAAATTTAATCAAATAATCAAAAAAAAGTTTGAAAAAGACAAAAATAAACCTTTTTTTTTTTCAAAATTTAGCCAAAACATGGCAAAACCAACTTAAATAATAAATAAAAATACCATTTTACCCTTATCTTCATTTTCATCGCTTTTACTTTCCGACTTTAGCTTTTTACCACCTCATAGAATTCATTACCGTTGCCAATTCTCCACGTGACTCTTCCTTATTCCCTTTACGGCCACCAATTTTGTTCGGCGTGTATCTTGCGAAAATTATCAGTTACTCTTATAATATCGTCTAAATAATGAAATAATGTGACGCAGTAAGTTCGATAAATAAAAGATCATAACTTATATAATATGAGTCATTTTTTATATCATAGTCACCTAACAAATGTGAGTCATCATATTTCTATCGTAAAATTTATTATTATTATATTGAATAAGAATACCATATAGACTTACAACGTGATACTCTAAAAATACCGAATTATTACTCATGTATCTTGTAGTTTGTGAAATTCATACAATTATAGATAATTTTAATTACATTTATATTGAGTTACAGTATAGTTATGATTCTAATAGGAGCTTTATATGTATAAAATTTACTAATTATATAGAGACTAGAATTCTAAAATTTTAATTATAAACAGAGATCTTGTGAGTTCTAATAGAGGTGTGGCGAGTGAATCAAAGAAATAGAGATGTGGAGAGAGTCGAAAAAAATGCCGACAAGATTGAGGTGACTTTCGAGCGATAAAATAAAATTTGTTTCAGAGCTCGGTATCTAATGTTTGGACTAAAAAGCCTTGTGGCTTTTTTTGGAGTTTTTTAAAAAAATTTATGAACACCTTTTTAATATTTTGATTTAAAATTTTTACTTTTTTAGTTTCTTATGATGGGAAGATTCTAAAAAATATGTCAGTCTGATTTTGAAAAAAAGTTCATTAAAAATAAAAAAAACTAGAAAAAAAGTCAAAAAGTCTATTAAGTTGGCTTTTTTTGGTCTTATATGAACTTTTTAAAAGTTTTGATTTTTCTTTTTATTTTTTTATTTTTTCATAACGAGAGGAATCTAAAAAATACACTATTTGGATTAATGCTGAAATAAAATCATTAAAGACAAAAAAAATTACAAAAAAAAACTAGTCCAAACGCAGTGTCAAAGCTTTGAATGTTTTTGATCTCATACTAATAATTTTAATAATTATAATATATTATTTCTCCCACTTTAGTCAAAATTTGAGAAATAACCGAAAAGAGGTAAAGACCAGACAGAATTTGAGAAATAACCGAAAAAGAGGTGATGAGTCATTCATGAAAGGGAGCGTGTAAGTAATTATAAATAGACGATGACGTAATTGGATATGATACACTTAATTTTATTGTAGTTTCAACAGGGACTAGTAACAATTCCACCAGTGGCCGCCAGTGTCTTTGCACGCATTTCAGGTTTATGTCAGGATGGTTGAATTTTGATCCAACGGAGGTGGGGGACCGATACAAGGACACGAACAGTAGTAATATATATATATATATATATATATATTGATTAAAAAAACAATTCTTGAATAGAGAGAGAGAGAGAGAGAGAGAGAGAGAGAGAGAGAGATAGAGAGAGAGGTGTAAATCTTGAAAAAAGCTGAAGCTGTTACAACAACAAAATAAAAAAAATTTGAATTAGGAATTTGAAATTTTAAACAAAGAAATATTGAATAGAGAGAGTACATAATTTTTGAGAACTTAAAAAATTGTGATAGTTATAAAATTTTATAACAGTTACAAATGCGTGAATTGGCTTTATTTACATTAAGTGAAGTATTTATTTTATATTATAGTATGAATATGCAATCATACATTAATTTGTGCAAAGTATAGAGAATTTTGTAAATCCAACTTTTTGCAGTGCATACATATACATATACATATACGTATACGTATATGCATTTGTAAGTATGTAGACATATATATAATTTATCACTTCAACTGCCTCATTTGTTTGTCTAACTACTCAGAAATTGGATTGCACAAAGACTTTTACTTTTTTTTATTTGTTTAGCCGACTTATTTTCTTATTTGACTATTAAATAACTTACACAGTATATAAAATATTAAATGGAGGATAACTACTTATCATACTGACCATAGGAATGCGGGCTTTTTTTTCCTTATAGCACTATTGTTTCTTCATTGCTAGTTTCTTACGGTCCAGCCCTACTCTACTCTTTATCCAATTCTATTTGAAAATCAAACTAAACCTAAGAACATGATAGGTATTTTAGTATAAAGCTGATAACATGGCCATGTTCATTCTACATTGTTGTTTTAAATTAATAACAATACATTTTTAGATGTGCGACTTACTAGTTTTACTTGTATTTATACAATAATTACAGATAATATTTTCCTCTTTTTATTTTCCATGTACTTAGATTATCCCCTTTTGTATCCCCCCCTTTCTTTTGCATGTACTTACTTATCTCCAATAAAAAAAATTAATAATTCTATTGGGTGTAAGCTTTGATCATATTAATTTACTTTTCTATTATTTTATGATATTACTTGTTTTATTTAATTTTATTACTAATTTAATTATTCTTAAAGTAAGTAAGTAATTGAATGTGCAGTAATGTTAAAGATACTAACTTATTTTATTAGATTAATATCTCAAATGATATGTCACAATCATAACTATAAAATTTAAATAGGACTTATGTGAAACTTATTACATCAATAGTTGTGATCGTAACATATTATTTGAGATATGAAATTGATAAAATAAAGTTAATGTCTCTAACGTTATTGTTAAAGGTGTCGAAGTCTCCCTTGTGGCCCATAAATCCCAGGTCCTACGACGGTAGAGTGGGAGTTTGGACCACACTGATGCTTGATAGTTTAAAGATGACTTCAGTGCAGCCAAGGTGACACTGAATGTGTGAGGTTGCAATGGCATCGGATGTTGCAACAAGCTAGGGCGACAGAGGCGAAGGTGGATGGTGGCGGTGATGACTTGCATCTGAGACATCCTCAAGCAGTGGTGATGATGGAGTTTGAGGACGATAGTGGTGATGGTGGTGGATTATATTTGCTTGGTGGAGAAATGAAATATTTCACAATATTTCATTTTTGTTGTGAAATATTTTTTCAAAACAAATGAGACATATCTGCACAAATGAAATTTTTTTCCACTGGATCATTTACAAAAATGAGACGTTTGTACATAAAATGAGACAATTAATGTCTCATTGCAAGCAAATATTTTATTTCTGTACCAAACATCCCATTGCAAACAAATGTCTCATCTCTATACTGTTGGAATATTAGATTGATTAGAATATTAGATTAATTAGATTGATTTTATTCTGATTTAATTTTTTTTATTGTTTATCCCTATTCGCCTATAAATAGGCCATATATTGTACAGTTTTTAGAGACAGAAAATATACAGTTATTTTTCTCCTCTCAATTTCTTCATGGTATCAAAGCTACTTTCTTGTAGCATGTAGTATTTTTTTCCGGCGTCGTCGCGGTGATAGGGCACCACCGGCTACATCACCGCGACGACACAGGGTGTCGCCACCTCCGCCATCTCCGCCCAGTCGCGGCACCACCAGTCATCTTCACCGCCTTCGCATCGCCGCCGCTTGCCACCGTCGCCTGCTGTCGCTGCATGAAGCTCTACTGCCAAGGCCGAAACCTTCGCGTCACGACGCCACCACCAAACGCACACCAGCGCTGCAGCCCACAGCGCTGCCGCCGCCCACAACCCACAGCGTCTTCTACCCCGCCGCCGGCTACCGCTTCCATTGCCTTTCGCCGGATAGTGCTCCGCCGTCCACCGCCTTCATCATCTTCCGGCCCATATTGCTCTACCGTCTACTGTGCCGGAGCTTCCAGTCCTACGCCTGATAACCTCGCGAGCAATAGTTCACCGTCCCACACGCCGAGCACCTCCGAAATTCATTTCGCCGGCTCTCCGGCCGGCCACATCCGCCATGCGAGCACAGCCTCAGCCCCTAATCTGATTCCCTCGTACCGAACCACTCTGTCAGGAATCGATTTTCCGGATGCACAGCCTCAGCCCCTGATCTGTCGTCTCCCTCGTCGACCAGATCTGAGGTTCTAGAGCCGCGTCGAGACGGGTATGAACTGGGTTTATGGGGCTTCTGTTCTTCGACATCGGCTTGCTCCGGTGCGATCCCGTTTCACGAAAGATATGCTGTGGATTGACGATCGGATGGTCGGAGATGACCTGAGCTCACGAGAATGGCCTCAACCAGACCTACCAGATCTGGCCTCCCACAGCGCCGCTGTCGCCACAGTCGCCGCCATCGTCTGTCGTCTCCCTCGTCGACAAGATCTGAGGTTCCAGAGCCGCGCCGAGACGGGTATGAACTGGGTTTATGGGGCTTCTATTCTTCTACATCGGCTTGCTCCGGTGCGATCCCGTTTCACGGAAGATATGCTGTGAATTGACGATCGGATGGTCGGAGACGACTGAAGCTCACGAGGACGGCCTCAACCAGACCTACCAGATCTGGCCTCCCACAGCGCCGCTGTCGCCACAGTCACCGCCATCGTCTGTCGTCTCCCTCGTCGACGAGATCTGAGGTTCTAGAGCCGCGCCGTCACGGTACCAACGGCCACATCACCGCGACGGTGGTCCTTCCCTAGCGCCACAGTCGGCGTCTCCACTAATCGCTGAAGTGTCTCAGTCGCCGCCGAAGTAGCCACCGCCGCACCAGGTCGTTGCCCCTACCCTCTCACGTCACATCGCATCAAGCCGTCGCCAACACCATCGCGGGACACGCTGCAGTCATCAACTTGCTCTAGTTGCATCAGGCTGTCGCCGACACCATCGCGGGACACGCTGCCGTCATCAGCTTGCTCTAGTTGCATCAGGCTGTCGCCGACACCATCGCGGGACATGCTGCCATCGTCAGCTTGCTCCCGTTACCTCAGGCCGTCGCCAACACCATCGCGGGACACACTGCCGTCGTCAGCTTGCTCCCGTCGCCTTAGGCCGTCGCCGACACCATCGCGGGACACGCCGCCGTTGTCAGCTTGCTCCCGTCGCCTCAGGCCGTCGCCGCCGCCGTCGTGTGACTCGCGTCGCCGCTGCTGCCATCGCGTGACTTGCTCCTCTTCCAAAAAAAAAAATTTGATTGTCACTTCATCCGACATCACCTTCAGCAGGGCACCCTACATCTCTGATCTGTCTGTTCTGAAGATCACCTTGCCGACCTTTTCACAAATTCTCATCCTCCTGGTCGCCTTCGTGCTCTAATTTTCAAACTTCAGCTGACTTTTTCATCTCGCATTTGAGAGGGAATGTTGGAATATTAGATTGATTAGAATATTAGATTGATTAGATTGATTTTATTCTGATTTGATTTCTTTTATTATTTATCCTTATTCGCCTATAAATATGCCATATATTATACAGTTTCTAGAGACAAAATATACAGTTATTTTTCTCTTCTCAATTTCTTCATGTACCAAATATCTCATTACACGTAGAAAATATCTCATTTATCATTTTCTTCTCCGTCGAGATCTCTGGCGTTAGAAACGACGTTGACGAGATCTACGTCGGTGGAAGCGACATCAACGAGATCGACTCCAATGAGAACGACGCCATCAAGATCTATGCTACTAATCTTCGACAAGTTGCCGGAGCCGGTGACGGAGGATTTCACTGAGTTTTGGCCAAATGCGCCATCGTGCGCAGCCTGTGGAGTGGTGGTATGATGGCTAACGTGATAGTTGGCATAAATTAGGAGAAATTTTAGTATAGAAACAATGTAAAAGACTTATTAAAATATTAATATTTAGTTGGGACTTGTTAAAAAAACAAGTATTCTAAATGGGAGGTAAGCTAAAATCTCCCCCAAAAAAAACATAATAAGAAATCAAAAAGTTAATGAATGGATGAATTGTAGGTGATGAGCAAGGGTGGTGGAAGGTGTTTGGGTGGTGATTTTTGGTGTTGTTGAGCGGCAAATGATTTTCAATGTTTTTGGATTGGGTGATTCGTTGGTTTTTCGGGAGGTGTTGTTGAGTGGTGGTTTTTGGTGGTGTTAGTGCGCAAGTGAAGGGAATAAAGGAGGAAAATGGGATTGTGGTGGGTTGAGTGAGGAATGAGCGAGATGATATTGAAATTGTGTACAATAAATGTTCATATTATATGTAGGTATTGAAGTCATGCATTCTTAGTTAACTCCATTAATGAAGAGAAATGCTAACCATTGCTAATTGGACGGTAGATAATAAGTGTATACTGTATGAATATATGTTGGAATTTAATCATTAATCTCCAAATGCAAGCGAAAGCACAATCATAAAAAAAAAAAATCACACAAATAAGTTGTTCGGCACAACTTACCTACATTTGCGGGTAAAAGAGATAATCCATCATAATCATATAGTATACGATCATGAGACTAAAAATATCTAAAAACCCAACACCCACAGCTCAATCATTGAAACAAACTTTGTATTCCCGCTCAAAGATTACCTTGATGCTCTCGGTGTTTTCCGCCTTTTCTTACATTTCTATATGTTTTGATTTGGCTCTCTACACACGTATTAGAATTATACCGTCCTTATTTATCAGTAAATCCTAAAAGTTCTAATCTTTATATAATTATAAAATCCTAATTATATAGGTTTACAAAATACAAGACACGCATATAATAATATTTGTGCAAAGTGTATTGATATATGTGAACCCAATAATATTTGTACAAAGTAATTGATATATGTAAAATTGATATGTTTTACGTCTAGAAGTGTATTAATATTGAAAATTTTTTGTTCTCATTAACATATTAATCACTGTTCATTGAATAGCCGTTGGTACGAGACATTGATGAATGAGAAGAAAGATGTAATTTTGATACTTCAAAAAATTGAATGTATTTAATTAATACCTTAGGATAGATATTTTTAATTATACTTTCTTTAGAAATTATGATTCAACGAATTCTAATATAAATTAACAAAAAATAAAAAATGCAAGCAAAAAATAAAATTGTGTTCAAACTTCAAAGGCACGTGCGATGACCACGAGGGCATCCAGCATGACTTTGAGGACCTCTTGCTTCCTACATTTATTAATTACTATTTTTCAGCGACATATCAATTTTGCTCAAAAAAAACGTACCAAGTTGAGCCTTTTCCTTTTGATGGGTCCCACTTTTCCATGTGGTAGCTAGATATCTTTAGGGGTAAAATTGTAACTTTTCAATTATTTTATTTTTTTATTAATTAATTAATTATTGTTTTGGTTTTGTTCCGATCAGATGCAATACTAGAAAAGTAATCTTTTGCGACTAACTTATTAGCGACGACGAATTTCCCGTCGCAAAACCTACCTTTAGCGACGGTAAAATCTCCCGTCATTAAACGGTTTTTGGCGACCAAACAGTAGCGATGGCGCAATTTCCGTCGCCAAAAAAGCCTTATTTACCACCGGAAAACCTACCATCTCAAAAAGTATTATTTGCAATGATGTATTTGCAATGGCATTTATGTTGTCGCAAATAGGGCACGTATTCGTGACCATCATAGTGGGCCGTCGCAAAAGAAAAAAAATCATTTTTGCACTTTTCGTGCATGACTAATTAATTTAGTTATTTATTTTTAAGAACATAGTCTCTGCACATTTAAATTTAATGGAAAAAAATATCTTCATAGTAAAAAAATTATTTTTGATTTTAATATTATTTTCTCACATTACAATAAAATAAAAATTGAACTAATTTTTTTCTCACCTCAAATCTATTATCAAATGTAAGAAATTATATAAATATTTACTTTATATTTGAAATGAAATTAACTTGATTAAAAAAAATTCAAAAAATTAAATAAGTTTTCTTATTTCATCATTTTGAACTTTGTTTTCATTATTTAGACACAAATTCATTAAGGGTGAAATCTACAGAAAACCTAAATATGTTGGGGTAGTTGTATTGAACTGTAGTTAAACTACTGGTAAACCTATTGAAAACCTGAATATCTCATTTTATTTTTTATTTTTATTTGTCAACTTATCTCACTTAATCCATACTTGACATATATATGAAAGTAAAATAATCAAATAAACCCAAAATGTCATGTGATTTTTGTAGGTTGCAATCTTTAATAGGACGGTACTGAAGATGGATGTTCAAGAATGGATCATTTGATAGGAGAAAAAACACATATGCATACACATTTACACAGACAAATGGGTGGGGGTAAGGGTGACGATGGGGGGTCTGGAGCCATTATATAAACTGAAAAGTATCTTTTAAGCTATTTGGCTATTAGAGAAGGTGCATTTGAACTTAGGTCAATTTTTGGACTTGCACATTACAGCAGGGTAAGGATTTTGTGAGTGAACTTTGTTGGCTTTTCATGTAAGTTTATATTTTGTATATTGGTTGCATTCTATTTTGCTGTTCTTTCAAAAATTTAAAATATTCTCTTCATATCCTTATTGGCGTTTGCGCTATTATTGTCAATGTTAAATATTCAATTCGAGTTTCTGCTGCTTCATTTTGTGATGTTCTTGTTCGAGTTTTAATAATTAATATGTTAATTTGTGGGTAAAAGAAATGTTATTCTCTGTTAGGTAAAAGAGAAGAGCTTAATTGTTGAGACAACTGATAAAATTGGCATTTTTGTGAAGAAAATAGGTCCCCAATTGAAATTTTTGTCTAAGCTTAAACAAGAAGAGAACTAATTTTTAGAAAATAAGAGATCTCTTGTTGCACTGAATGAATTAGAAATTTTGTTTAAAACGCTTGAGAAATTGAAATGTATTGACAAAGTAATTTGATTAATATAGTATTGAATGGATTAATATTTTTTTGTTTGCATTGAATGCATGAATATTTTTATATTTGACAATATAGTGAATGAAATACCTTTTTTATTTCTTGATGTATTTAAATTTAGTGTATTTTTTAATATTTAAACTCATATTATAAGTTCTTAATAATAGTTATTTGACAAAATTTTAAAATAAATATTTTGCGACTACTATATCAGTCGATGCAAAAAATTATAATATATTAATGATGCGACGTTTGCCAACATTATAAATAGGTTATATTTTAAAAGAAAATAAGATTTTACGATGATATTATGTGCTGTCGCTAATATCCATCGTGAACAATTACAATATTTTTGCAACGGTGTTTCTTAGTAGCAAAAAATGTGCTACCATAAAAAATTATTAGAATTTTATTTTCAATGGCTATAAAATAGTTGCTAAATATTTTTTGCGACAGGGAATTTGTTGTCGCATAAAAGCTTTTGCGGCGGCCGCAACCATAGCTAAAAGTTTTTTCTACACTTCATTTGAGTCGGTAATTGTTTTTTAAGCGACGGTTTACACAGTTGCTATAGGTCTAATTATTCGCGATGGCAATTATGCAGTGGTTTTTTTGAGACGAGCATTCCACCGTCGCAAATAAATATATTCACCGTCGAAAATGTATTGCGTCGGTATTTTCCCGTCGTCAATACTTTGTGACCCCTTAAATGCTGTCGTTATACCGTCGCTAATGCCTTTTACGACGGGAAATTTACTATTTGTGACGAAAATAACCGGTAGCAAAAAGCCACTTTTCTTGTGATGATGTATCCAAGAATTGACCCCAATTTTTAACTTTCTTTAAAAGATTAAAAAGAATGACACAAAAATGAACAAAAATATATTGCTTATTTATTTTGATTCAAATAAAAAATTGTTTCTATTTATTTTAATTTTATGAAAATATATTTTTACATATTTATTAATTTTTTATTTTTAATCTGTCTTAATAAGAATAATTAATAATTTAAAATATAAAATAAATAATTTACTAAAAATAAAACTAAGTAAATGAATTATTATTTAAAATCTTAAATCATAACTAAATTGGGGGACGAATTGGAATGAGGTGTTCATGTACTCATGTCTTCTCTCCCTATTTGTACTTTATTTTTATGTTCTTTTAACCCCCGTTGATCTAAGAATTTTTAGAATTTTGTTCATTTTGTCTAGATTTTTTTATACTTTTTAAAATTCTTACATTTTAATTTCTCATAACGAGGTAAATTGAAAAGTAATCTTTTTAACAATTTTTTAAAATTACTAAAAACAGAAAAAAATATGTT